>JAJOOH010072040.1:0-15728 GCA_029582605.1 Solanum gracilifrons
CATAGCCAATTCTCAAATTCGGGTCCGCATTATGAGCATTAAAAACTAATTGTACCGGCTCTTGATAAATATAAGCAACTTGAAACATTTCAAATAAAAAATTCCATCTAGTGCATACTTCTTTTGGAACTTTTCTATATTCAAGTCCACATTCTTTACAACGATTTTTAAATTCTGTAATTCTAGCTTTTATTTTAGCTTTAAAAATCCAATTACAAGCAAGTCTAATTTTTTCACAAGAAATTCCAAATTGAGAAATACCATCTTTTACTATCAAATTATACACATGTTCAGCACACTTAATATGAAAAGAATCATTATCAATTGGACAAAGTCTACATTTTAAATAATCAATTGCTTTTAAATTATTAGAAGGATTATCTAATGTGACACTCATTATTTTATCACATATTCCATAAATTGTAAAATAGAGCCTATTTTTGTTGCTATATAAGCACCGGTTTTAGTTTCTTCAACATATTTATATCCTAATATTCGTTTTTTCGTGTTCCATTCATGGTCAATCCAATGGACAGTAATTGTAAAATAATTATTACCATTAGGACTACGTCCCATATCAGAAGTAATAGATAATCTACCATCATAATAAACAAATAACCAACGAAGAAAATGACAATATTCTTTTTGATATTTAAAAAGATCACTTTTAATTGTACTTCTTGGAATACCTTCATAATCTGGGTTATACAATTCCCGAATATACTGAATAAAACCAGGATGTGAAGGAAATGAAAAAGGCAAACCACAAACAGCAACCATTTTAGCTAATTCTCTACGATATTTTTCTTTACTATATGTGCGGTGTGTGCTTCGGCTAGCCGGGTTAGTCATATTTAATACACTTTGAACCATATTAGAACCTCCAACTCCCATAGAATTTTCAACTATGGGTATTCCATTTCTATTAGCTCATTTTATATCATCTAGGCGAGCAAATTCTTTATTACACTTTCTCAAATGCATTCTTAGCCGTCCCATTCCTCCTTGTGTACCCGTAGTCACATGTTTCATATTCAATTTACATTTCGTGCAAGTAACAGTAGTTTTTTCCTCATTTTGTACCAAAAATTTTCATACTAAAGATTTTTTAACATGTACAGCGGCCTTTGAAAAAGTAGGTAACGAGGGGACTTCATCTTGTTCCGGTAATTCGGTAGC
This sequence comes from Solanum gracilifrons, assembly GCA_029582605.1. NCBI lineage: Eukaryota > Viridiplantae > Streptophyta > Magnoliopsida > Solanales > Solanaceae > Solanum > Solanum gracilifrons. Next base: position 1,180 of record JAJOOH010072040.1, read on the forward strand.
CGGACTAGTAGGAGTAGGGGTCTCATCATCTTCGTCATTTATTTCTACTTCCTCATCTAATTCTTCCTCAAAATTAGTAAAACATCTATTCAAAGTCTCATGATCTCCTATATTTTTGGAATTAAATTCAATAGGTCGTGAGTCTCGTCTAAAAGATGTTTCATCAACATGAATATAATCATTAGTATTAATTCTAAATCTAGGTGCCAAATTTTTAGAACTAGAACTACTTCCTCCTCCTCCCCTGTTTTTTTTTTCGACATTGGTCTTTTACCACTATTTCTTTCCAAATTCATGTTCAAGTTTAAAATAATTAAATATTATGAAAAACAAGCAAGATAATATAACAAAATAAAATAAAATAACTTAATTAATAAACAAATAAAAAATTAAAGTAGGAATGAATGTACCGAACGTCTACGTAAAAGTAGACGTATAACCAAAGCCAAAATTGAGAGATGCCAATTGAAGCTTCCGATTTACTTCAAATAAATCTCCGAAATCCAAACTCCAAGTCAATATCACAAAATAATAATTATAAATTTATGAGAGATTGAAAATTAAGAGATTTTATAAGATGTTAATGAAATAGTTTGTGAATTTGTGATATAAATGAAAAAATATGGGTATATTTGTAGTGTTAAGGGGTTAGAGAGGGGTGGGGGCTGTTTTGAGCCATTTTGTGCCCCAGCCCAACGGCTAAACGGGCCCAACGGCTATATGACATTCAACTTAAACAACAAAAAAAAAATTAATTGACCGTTGAACCGGATCAACCGGATTCAGTTTCGGTACCGATTCCGGTACCTATAAGATCGGTTCCTTACCGGTTCAATCAGTACTAGACTTACCGGTACGGGAACAGGACCGAAATCGGACCGGACCGGAAAAAATCTTGTCCAATTGCCAGCCTTACCGATGTGTACATAACAAGCATCATCATTATCTTCTCTCCTCCAAAATTTGTTTCGATCAGACCAATATTGATCGTGATCTCTCCATTCATCCTCATTAATTATGTTCCAACCTTGATTCCCGCCCAGCCTTAAAGAGCTCGAACATGAACCCTCCTCTAGTCTTGACACTAGATGCACCTCTTTGTTTTCAAATTTTGCTTCAGCTGGATTCATAGCTTCATAACCACTCCCCATGACATAGTTTTCAACAATGTCATTTGAGTCATCATTTTGGGAATGTTTTCGTCTCGCTCCTAGTTCGTTTCCATCTGTTCTTTTGTCAAACCAGAACTCAAAGGAGACACATGATCTTCTTTAGTGTAACATGCATGGTTGATTTTTTTCATCTCATCGAGAAGGGTTGATGCTATATCAAACGCTTGTCTCATGATTCCACCTCGAATGAGCTGGTCTGCAACACCTTTGTTGACCATGTCAAGATTTCGGTAAAAATATTTCAATAACACATTGTCCGGTAGCCCGTGAGTTGGACATTGGAGCAACAACCTTTTGAACCTCAACCATTTCTCATGAATAGGCTCGCCATCAATACGCTTGAAGTTTTGAATCCTATCCCTCAACTTAACCATCTACGAATGAGGAAAAAACCTTTCATAAAATGCATCAGTGAGCTCCTCTCAAGAAGTAATTGACTCCTTTGGTAATTCGGTCAACCACTTTGTAGCTCCCCCATTAAAGAAAAGGGAAACAAACGAAATCGGATTGACGCTTGAGTGATGTTTTTAAAAGAAAATGGCACACACACATCCACAAAGTTTTGGATGTGGTCATGAGAGTCCTCATAAGCGAGTTCTCCAAAGAGACCCTTTATTTGCAGCAGGTGCAACATTGTGATGGTCACATGAAAGACCACATTGCCGACAGTAAGAGTCAATTGATTAGCACCCGCACTTCCCAACTAATCCTCATTGACATCATGCAAATTCTTGATGTCATCGTTGTTCCCAAATTGGCTAGCGTTATTCCCATTTACACTTATCTCTTCACCTGTTTTAGATCAGCCAACAAAAAACACAAATAAGATAATTCAGCTACAACAAAATCAGTTCACAACTAAACTTCAATAAAAGAATTCTAAACACCACTCCCCGGCAGCGGTGCCATATTTTATAACGCTCAACTACACTCTATCCAATTCTAAGTGTAGGAGGTCGTTAACAAGTATAAATCCAACTAAGAGTTGGGGTCGATCCCACAGGGAGTGAGACAGTGGAGAATTCAATTATGAAGTAAAATTATGTCCTAATTGGTTGTAGAAATAGAGGTTTCTCAACATTAAAGTAAATCTCAAAGTCTCGATGATTAATATCAAATGGGGGGATTTGGGTAACCAATTTACGACTACTAAAATGAGAGGTAAACAAGTGGAGAATGATCCTTGGGAGTGTGATAAGCTGAATGCTAATTTTGCGTAATGGGTGATTACTATTCTCTCAAAATAGTTGAATCTTGGTGGATAGGCTAGGTTTTGAGTGCAATAGTCATTTCTCAATCAACTATTGCGATCAAGTGAGTTCTTTCGAACCTCAACAAGCAATCCATAATCGAACAACCCAATTCCATAATTAATCTACTTTCTCAAGCTAGATTTGTAAGAATGCAACCAAACCCACTTTGTCAATCTATATTCTTAAAGATGCAGTCAATACAATTATCAACTAACAATTTCACTCTAATACCTCTTTCTCAAGCAAGTATAGAAAACTAAGCTAGAATTGCATTTGCAACTACAATTCCTCAATTAAAACATGAATAATTAATTGAACCCACTTCAAAACAACAATAAAATCAGTAACTAACAACACCCATTAGCTAATTAAAGCATTCACTACATAATCACACCCCTTAGAAAAGGAATTTTAGCCAAGCATAGTGAAAAATAAGAAATTGATACCAAGGAAGTTTTCCTTCTGATTTGACAACGATCTACAAATCCCAAATGCTGAAATTTAAGCTAAAAATCTCACAATCTCTAAATCTCTACTCCAGAATGCAAAAACAATATTTTAGAATGTAAAAACTCAAAAACCCAGAAGTGAACAATATGGGAACTCTTTATCTTCTTTTGAAAATTGTATTTATACATTCCCAGAATTTCAGCATGTAGTCAACTCAACGAAGTAAGTCGAATTCGCCGAACTGGTCGGCAATGCGTTGAGTACTCCTCTTCTCACCTTTTTTGCGTGGCCTTTTTGATCAAATCTGTTTTGTAAAATTTGGCGAGCCAGGTCATCATCGCCGACCTCTTCGGCGTGTCGCGGAATCACTTGTTTGCTCACCAAGTTGATTTTGTCCATGGGCTGGCATGCTAGAACATTAGGCGCAGGTCCACTCGGCGAATCGCCGAGTGGCTTTGGCAAGTAACAATTTTTGTATCTTTCAACTTTTTCAATTTTTTCGCTCATTTTTGCCTCGTAATGTCCTTGCCTTTCTCTTTAACCTTCATTGTTGTACATCAACATTTAAACATCAGTTATGAGGATAAAACAGGCATTGAGTACACTAAATCCTTGAATAATTGATTAATAACATTTCAAAGACACCTCATCCAATACTAAGTGTCAACGATCGTTAGTTAGTAATATAACCTAACTAAATAAGTTGGGGTCAAATCCCACAGGGAGTGGTACGTGTTTGAGAATCAAGAGCAAAGTATGAATATGTTTTAGTCAATCATAGGTAAAGATATTTACGAATAAAAGCATACTTCAAATTTAAGAGTGACACAAGTGTCAAATAACAGGGGGGTTTTGATTGCAATTATCAACTATGACAACAGCAAATAACACACATTAACAAGTAATGAAACGGATTCTTGGGATGTGATTCGATTATAGGCTAATTAAGAACAGCCTACACTTTAGTCCATTCATTCTCGCAAGCTGAATGTGTGGAAAAGGGTTTAGGATTCACTCTCTCGAGCTGAACCCATGACAACCCAATACCCACAAACCATCAAATCAGTAATCTTGGTTTTAAAACGTCTCTCTCGAGCAAACCAAAAACACGAAGGTAGAGTTGCATTTGCACCTATAACGCTTTAAATTAAACCACAATTACTGATTGAAATCACTTTTAAATAGCAATTACACTAACAATTAACAATACCCACAAGTTAAATCAACCCATAATCACATAATCACACCCCAAGAATTGGGGTTTTATCTAGACATCATAAAAAGATAGAATTCGTTACCAGATTGTGTTTCCATCAACTGGGTACGATTAATTTCGTCTTTACCAAGGTCCAAGTTGAAGAATCTCAAAGACCCACTTCCAATTTCTCAAAAATGGAAAACTTCAATTCTTCAAAGCTAAGGAAAATATTGTCTCAATACTCTCAGTTCAAACTCAAAAATTACACTACTGAATGTTCAGAATAAAAATTGATTCTAAACATAATGTTTGAAAATGTATTTATAGTCGCCAAAAAATATGCTGCGAAGGGCCCTTTGGCGCAGTAAGTCGAGATCGCCGATCAACTCGGCGATCCGCCCTTTGGTCAGTTCTATCATTTTTTTGCTTTGGCCTTCAGCATCCTCAAGTGTTGTAGCTTTGGGCGATCCAACACTGCATCGTAGAACCGTTCGGTGACTCACCGACTGCTCCTTTCTCTCGCCGACTTGATTTTCTCCTTCAGTGCTTGGCACACTAGAACTTTAGGCGAGGTAATAGCCACTTGGCGATTCGCCCAATGGATTAGGTGATCAACAAGCCATCTTTTCTTCGTTCTTTCAGCTTCCTTATTCCTTTTTGCTCGTTAGTGTCCATGCTCTGTTCCTCAATCCAAATACCTAGAAAACAAGGATTTTACATTAGTTATTGGCACAAAATAAACATTTGAGGACACTAAATCTATCTAAATAAAGCCCTAAATGAGTCCAAATCATAGACTCATCAACACCCCCAAACTTAAACTTTTGCTTGTCCTCAAGTAAAACTCAAGTTCAGCAGTTCAAAAAGGATGTCTGAAACAGTGCTACACAAGACTCAATCATTAATGCACACAAAAAGACTCAACCTACTCATGCAAGGATCAATTGTGCACTCAAAGATTCATGTTATGACTCACCATTATCAAAGAATCTCAAGTTCACAACACTTGCTTCAAATGCAAGTTCAAGCTCAACAAAGGTACTCAAATGCCCTCACACAAAGAATGATTCCATATTCACACACAATGGTTCAACAAGTTATAGCTCCAAAATCACAATCAATACTCACACTCACAAAGATGAACACAATGCATGATTCCACCCATAGGTTTGCCCTTATTTTCCAACCAACAACTGTTTCAGCTCACTCAAGATCAAAAAGGTCTTTTCCAGGCTTGTAACGGAGTTGAGTATAAAGGTATGGTCATTTAGGCTCAATGGTGTAATCCTCATGAAATGTGGTGTGAACAACACTTTCTTCCCTTCTCTTTCTCATTCTCATTCTCATTCATGCTCTAAAGTCACCCCATTATTCACTTTCCATGGACTGTTAGACACCCCATTTCTTTTTGCATTTTCACAACTTTATTCCACAACTTTTTCATTCTTTTCTTCTTTTTCTCTTTTTTTTGTATGGAGGGGTTCCATCTTTCTCAAAACCATGGGTCAAGGGGACTTCTTTGCCTTTCTTGATTTACCTTCTCTTTTCACCACACCCCCAACATAGGCTTTTGACCTAAGTTGGCTATTTACACAAATCACAAGTCATGAGGATTAAGGGTAATAGATCAAGAAAGGTCACAATTTCATCAAGTTTCTTCCAAGAAAAAGGTAAGGCTTAAAAGGTGTTCAAGGTAGGCCACAAAAAGAGATATAATGTCAAATGGTTTCACACTCTTCAAAGTTGCCTAAGATCATTTCAAGAGATTGCATGACTTAGTCAACTGGACCAACGGGGAAAATTCTAGGTGTCATCACACATGGTTCACGGTAAGCTCATCACACAAGGCATTGACACCAATGTCACACAAGAATCCACACTTTCGCTAGTGTGCAATGTTCATCACAAGAGACTCAATTTGATAATTGGCTAGTCACAATGAGATGCAAAAAGTTCACATATTGCCTATGCAACTTTATTTGTCCTTATCGTAGCCGCACATTCATTTTTGTTCGATTATGAGAACTATTCAAGTCATCGGTATCGATCAAGACAGAAACTCAAATTTGCAAAAAAACAACCACATTCAAACACAAACAAGAGGTGGCACAAAAAAATTTGGAAGGGTCAAAAATCATTTGCAATTAAAGCGAGGAGCCACAAGCTCAATTATCCACAAAATACAGTGCTAAACACAATTTATAGCTCAAAAACCCAAATATATAAACAGAACAATAATCACACAAGGTGGGCCTCACCCCACCACAAACAAAAGCTATTAGTCCTCAAATGAAAGCAGAATATCCAAAAGACAGATAAAAATTAGACAGAGAAGAAGGTAAAGAGGCATCATGTCTAAGCAGTCACTTCATTTGTCTAGGCATCAGTGCCCAGTGTAGTACTCTAGTTTTGGGCATCAGTGCCCGGAGTCAACTCAGAAGCAATACCAGCTCCACTAGGGCCTACCCTGGACGTCTCTGTCAGCGATGTCTGAATCACCGACTGTACAATAGTCTCTTCCAGATCTGGCAGGTCTCCATATATACTCTCTTCTCTTACCTCGATCAGATCCTCATCGGTCTCTACCCCTGACTCATCAGTTGTTGTGCCATCCCTATGTGCATCTCCGGTGGTAGTAGGAGGAATCTCAGAAATCTCTGGGGCATCAACATCATCAGCGGCTTTCAGTAATGAAGTGAAGTCAGTAGAATTTAGATAGTCCACGTCCTTTCTCAGATCTTTAACTTCAGCTTTCAAAGCCGTAACCTCGGAAGACTCCCCATGTCTACTCTCACAAGCAGTGACTCTCGAAGTCAAATCATCAACAGAATCCCGGAAATGGGTCAGTGCAACTAAAATGGCAGCCTCATTCATCCATGGTACATCATCATCTAATCTAGTAGCCCTCACATCAACTGAGTGGGCTAAGTGTCCCATCTTCAGAAGCATGTCCTGAGTAATCTTGGTGGGCTGGGCTGAGGGAGAAGCACCTGGAGCCTGGGAAAAAGAAGTAGGAGCAGATATACCTGAAGGTCCGAAGGCCGGAGTAGGAAAAGATGCCTCTGTTGGTATCGAATCAATGTCCACCTCCGGGGATGTATCCATCGGAACTGCTCTCCTCCTGTCGGCCTCCTCCCGTGTGTACTCGGCCTCAATACGCCGGATGTTAATGGAGGAAGAAGGAGTAACCTCAATATCTCTTGTACCATCCCGGGGTACTCCAGCACACCGACACAACTCCATGAACAAGACTGGGAATAGAAGTGAAGTTTTCCTCTACTTGGACCTTATGGCCATTTTTTGCTCAATAATAATCCCCATGTCAATGCTCTTCCTAGAAATAGTCGACTCAAGGCAGGTCGCCTTAGGATGACGGAGAACGGACTCAGTTTGGAAAGGCATAATAGAGTTGTTGATGAATCCAAACCAATAACGTTCAGCTACACTCAAGTCCCTCTTCTCGATCGGGACTCCTGCCTCTATCCACCTTTGGGTGGTGTCTGAGATAAGAGGCATCAGCCAGCCCTTGCATTTAATGATGTTGTAGTGATAGCCAGGTTAGGGTAGTCAAAGTCATACCCCCTTTCAAGTACGGTATTAATACACTCGCTACTGCACCCGACTTTCTTTCCCCGGACCAAGATCAACTTAATCGGTCTGAATTCACTAGCCTTCTTCTTTCCTTTTGGCACCAGCTCTCCGTATGTTGTATAGAATTATCGGACCCATGAAGGAATATAAGGGCCTCGGGGCCTGGTGAACTACTCAAACCGGTGGAAGTGGAGGGTGTCCCACACTCCGGAGTGTTATCCCTCAAGGCCCTCTATAGATAACAACTTCTCCTCAAAGATAGTTCACAATCCATCACCTTTTAGTCTATTGAGAAGCCTAGAAGAAAAGACTACTGGTGACACTGGAGCCATAGAAGGTACCAGAGCTGGCACAGAATATGCTGGGGTGGAAGTTGAAGGGACTTTGGTTGAGTCAGGGCGAGATCTAGAACGAATCTCAACCCGCCTGGACTGTAAAGGCTGGTCGTCTTCAGGCTCAAATAAAGTATCCTACGAGTCAGCAGCCACTCTTGCAGATGTGGGCCTCTTACCTTTGCTCTGACCTCCCGTTGGAGGCTCTGTTCTTTCCTTTTTAGGAGGATTTGATCCTCTTTTATTGATTGTGCTACCCTGTGCTCCTTTTCGGGGCGGCATGTCAATGTTTGTCCTTGCCATGTCTGCAAAAACATCAAAACGAGTTAGAAACATTTAAAGCAAAAACACAAAAAATAAGTTGCAAACAGACTCGTCGAACCAGTCGGCGAGTCGCCGAATCACTTTGGCAACCCAAATCGAGATCGCCGAAAGGATTGGCTCAAAAAGTTCTCAGACAACTGGCTTGTCAGCGATGGGAAAGGTCCTTCGGCGAATCACCAATAGCATTCGGCGAGTATGGCTTAGCCTGCCGTAAGTTGCAGTGCAATTAAGGGTCAGGGGCGTAGACAAAGGGGGATCAAGGAGATCATTCGGCAAGTCGCCAAGTGCACTCGATAAACTCAGGCTTCTCGCCGAAAGTTACAGAACCTTTTTCAAGTTTAAGTAAGAAATTAAAGGCGATAAGGGGAACTTCGGCGAACCACCAAGTGGTTCGGCGAGCTCGACCCAGCTCGCAAACGACCCAACGTGCCTACTTTCAACCCAACTTCCCAAATTCAACCCCACAACCCTGAAAACAAAATCAAAACATGCACTCCTCTAATTCAACTAAGACCCAATACACCCATCCCCCCGGTATACTCAGACTTCTTCTGGTTTTGGCCAAATTTGGCCATTTGATGACTTTTGCCCTTAAGAATGACGTCAACCGCTCCATCATTGGGCAAAATACGTCATTTGGCACAAATATGGGATACTTAGACTTCACCCAACTAGACAGTACAACATCCAAGCACAACCCAATAATTTTAATGGATTTTAAAGCACGAAAAACTTGGGAATTCAACATTATAAGCATTTAAGGCATGATATTCAAGTTAAACTAGGCACGCACAAACGCAATTATGATCAAAGAGGCCTAGCACACATCACTAAGACAAAACTCATTGCAAAAGAGTACAAATCACTAAAAATGAATTCGGGGTTCGGAAAACCAACCTTAGATGCTGAATAATCAAGATTTGAAGTTCTAGGCCGCAAAGATTCAACTCCGAACACAAATTCGACGACTAAAATGCGATAAAAACCACGAAAATATGGAAACTATAGTGCAGGTGTGAGTTTGCGAAGTTCAAAAGTGAGGGAAAGTGAAAGAGTTAGAAAGTTTAAACCTTTGGCCTTTAAAAATCGTCTAGTTCTCGCCCATTCGGCGACATTAGTATTGCTCACCGACCCACTCGACAACACGCCGATTGGGCACTTACCTCACCAAGTTTTAATGCACCTCCAGTAAATGTGGGGGTCCAAACAGCGGTCTAAGTCGCGATCGCCGACCTGGTTGGTGATTCGCCAATCAACTCCTGGGCTCGCCAAGTTTTACAGACTCAACCTCTAAGGTTTCTTGAGTGAAACAGCGGTTCAAGTTTGGGCACGCCAACATCTTCGGCGATTCGCCGACCGGACTTTTGGCTCGTCACTTCACACACTTTCCACACTTCAACCTACAAAATCAACACACGATTATTCTTAAAACAAAAACAAAAATAAAGCGATAAAACCTTGGGTTGCCTCCCAAGAAGCACCTTAGTTAACTTCGTGGCACGACGTCCCCATTCACTCTTGATTTGTGGGGTAAAGACGAGACAACACATGACCCATTTGGGCCTCCATCAGGTGAACAAATATGGAATGGGAAGCAGTCATCTGATTCAACAATGAGACATTCTCTATTGTCTCATTCAACACTTTGTCGTGTTCTTTGACTTTGTGAAGAATGAGTGAGAGTATCTCTTATATTTGTCCACCCTCGTACACCTCGGGATTTATACGCTCGTGAGGGGGAATGTACCGGTCTGTCTTTTTGTCCGGTGCTTCCAATTCCATGATCTTTTTGGCCACTAGATCCAGTTGAGTCAACAGTGTGGCCAAAATCTGGTCATTTTCATTCTCTTTGTTGGTCTTGGCCATGTGATCAAGGAGTTGGGCTGCTATTGCGTAGGGTAGTCGTGTAAGACCCCTCGGAGATATTTGGTCAGCCACTCCTCTGTTTTCAGGGCCAAGACCCCTGTAGAAGCATTCCAGAAGCATTTTATCTGGAATTCCATGAGTTGGGCATTGTTGTAATAGGTCCTTAAATCTTTTTCACAACTCATACACGGTCTCACCCTCCAATTGCTTAAAGGTTAGGATGTCATCCCTGAGACTCATCAATCTCAAGGGAGGGTGAACCATTTGGCCCCTGTTGCTACCAGATAAGCTCAATTTCTTTGCTCAACCAGCAACACGAAAACCAAAACTGAAAGTAAGTTCAAATATAACTAACAAGAACAAAATTTAACTCAACTAAAAATTCTCAACCAACACCACTCCCCGGTAGCGGCACCATTTTGATTAAAAACGTTTCAAAGACACTTCATCCAATACTAAGAGTCAACGATCGTTAGTTAGTAATATAAGCCAACTGAAAGAGTTGGGGTCAAATCCCACAAGGAGTGGTACATGTTTGAGAATCAAGAGCAAAGTACGAATATGTTCTAGTCAATCATAGGTAAAGACATTTATGAATAAAAGCATACTTTAAATTTAAGAGTGACACAAGTGTCAACTAACAGGGGGGTTTTGATTGCAATTATCAACTACGATAGCAGCAAATAATACAAATTAACAAGTAATGAGATGGGTTCTTGGGATGCGATTGGATTATAGGCTAATATAGATATGTGGGTGATTGTAACTATTAGTAAATAGTTGTAAATCAGTGAATAAGCTAGACTTTAGTGGGGATAAACTTTCTCTCAAACAATTTACCCCGAATCAAGTTGGTTTCTCTCGAACACCAACAAACAGCAATTAAGAACAGTCTACGCTTTAGTCCATTCACTCTCTCGAGCTGAATGTGTGGAAAAGGGTTTAGGATTCACTCTCTCGAGCTGAATCCATGACAACCCAATACCCACAGACCATCAAATCAGTAATCTTGGTTTTAAAACCTCTCTCTCGAGCAAGCCAAAAACACAAAGGTAGAGTTGCATTTGCAACTACAACCCTTTCAATTGAACCAAAATTACTGATTGAAATCACTTTTAAACAGCAATTACACTAACAATTAACAATACCCACAAGCTAAATCAACCCATAATCACATAGTCACACCCCAAGATTTGGGGTTTTAGCTAGACATCATAAAAAGATAGAAATCGTTACCAAATTATGTTTCCATCAAGTGGGTACTATTAATTTTGTCTTTACCAAGGTCCAAGTTGAAGAATCTCAAAGACCCACTTTCAATTTCTCAAAAATGGCAAACTTCAATTCTTCAAAGCTAAGGAAAATATTGTCTCAATATTCTCAGTTCAAACTCAAAAATTACTCTAATGAATGTTCAGAATAAAAATTTGATTCTAAACATAATGTTTGAAAATGTATTTATAGTCGCCAAAAATATGTTGCGAAAGGCCATTCGGCGGAGTAAGTCGGGATAGCCGATCAACTCGGCGATCCGCCCTTTGGTCAGTTCCATCGCTTTTTTGCTTTGGCCTTCATCATCCTCAAGTTCTGAAACTTTGGGAGATCTAACGCTGCATCGCGGAACCGTTCGGTGACTTGCCAACTGCTCCTTTCTCTCGCCGACTTGATTTTCTCCTTCAGGGCTTGGCACACTGGAACTTTAGGCAAGGTAATAGCCACTCATCAATTTGCCCAATGGATTAGGCAATCAACAATCCTTCTTTTCTTCGTTCTTTCAGCTGCCTTGTTCATTTTTGCTCGTTAGTGTTCATGCTTTGGTCCTCAATCCAAATACCTGGAAAACAAGGACTTTACATCAGTTATTGGCACAAAATAAGTATTTGAGGACACTAAATCTATCCAAATAAACCACTAAATGAGTCCAAATCATGGACTCATCAGTAATAAGCCCTAAATGAGTGAAATCCACGACTCATCAGAGACCAAACCAACCCGGCATTATAAATAGTATTTTTAAAATTTGTATAAATACATAAAAGTATTTACTTTGCTATAATTTCTAAATATTTCTTATCTGTTTTCATAGTTTTTACTTTTAACATATTATTTTAAGTGAGACTTAGAATTTTGAATGGTCCAATAAAGGTTACCATCCATAGATATTAGTAAGTCTAATAAAGTTCAAATCAAAATCAAATTAATACTAATGTTAATCCTAACAAACAAATTCAACACTAAGAATGACAATAATGTTAAGTATTTATTTTTTAGTCTTACATTGGTTTACACAATTAAATTATAATACATAATTTAATTTTAATATTTCTTTAATATTTAACTATGTAATTAATACGGATTAGACTTATTTTAGCATGATTTAGTACTTTTGAATTATGATCATTGTCATTATGACTTATAAATTTGCAATATTTGTTTTATGCGATTTCATTATCATTTTTATTGAATATTTTAGTGTCATCACTCATCTTATATTTTGAGTTATTTCCTTAAGAAACACATTACATAGTTGTATTTTGATAGGACTAAAGAAATAGTTGAAGCACAAGTTTATTATATGTTTGTATGAATACTTAACCGGAAAAAAAATGAAAACCCACAAAAAACCAAAAAGCTCCAAGGTTGAAAAATCTTAGTTTTATTAGTTTGACTTGATTTATAAATTTAAAATTCGACACAAATGATTCGATTTGGTATTTGAAAAATCTAAATCATCTTGATCCATATACATCCCTAGTCTCGCACATATTCATTTAGTCGAAGAAGACATATGTATATATAATCTAAAGATCATCAAAAAATGAAAAGACGTTTTATTATAATTACTATTTCTTTTTATAAAATTGTAATATTAATTCATATTTATTCATATATTATGTACAGTTGATTGTTAATTAGGGTGCGTTACTCATTGCTCATGAATGAACAACTCTAAAGAGAAGAGTAAAAGTAAATAATTAGCCTTTTCTTTTCTAGGATTCTCTGTTTTGTCTTTTTTGGTAAAAAGGATTCGTTATATACATAATTATAATATAGTTTGGTACAAAAAACCTATTGGGGTCAACAGGTCTAACAAAAGTATGGGCCATAGTATAGCCGTTTGAATAGTTATTACAAGCCGGAATGTTTCTTAGATAAGTGGCGCCGATAATGTCTCCCCACGCTAGTTTAAAGGCATACGGTGGGGGTGATAGCAAAAAGATAGGCTTCCCAAGGGTTGTGCATTTCAGCCCTTCCTTACTTAGGCGATCTGCCGGCTTATTCTGCTCCCTGTAGACGTGCTCCACTTGCGCTTCCTCCATCCTACGGATCAATGACCTGCACTCATAGATAATATTAGCGTACAAAAGGTTGTCGTATTTCAGCATGTCTACCACCTCGACGGTGTCCAGGTTAATGTGGAGGGGAAAGAGGTTGTTTTCGAAGGTCATTTGAAGGCCAGCTTTTGGCGTTCTACCATGGTGGGGGTTAGTGTGGGGAGTCTTGCCAACGAAGCCTCTGTTATCAAATCTTGTGCATAAATGTCTTTAGGATTTTAAATCATAATAAGTATCCTGTGTCCATTACAAAGCTTAAATAAGAAAAAGAAAAAAAAATGACGTTTTAGGCATGGTGGCTTTTTTTTCTCCATCGATATCAATATTAGATTTCGATTAATTTGTATTTTCATCGGATAAAGCCCCTTAGGGGTAGCGCTCCTACCAAAAGAAATATCACACACAAAACTCAAACTCGAGACCTCCAATTAACAAAAAAATAATCATATCTACTACACCACATTTTTTGATCATGACTTAAATTTGGCTCCATATGATAATGGTAGATTCTACCTAGATATGTCCAAAACCCTAAATTGTACCTGCATTTTGTTGATTGATTGATAGAAGTGATTTCTCCATTTTTTAAAACAATTAAAGTAGAATATTTTTTTTTTATTCTCTTCGTTCTAAAATATCATCATAGTGCAAATTGTGTCAATTAAGAAATTAATATGTAGTTTATTAAATTACTCTTATTTAATAAATATCTCTTGAAAATTCAATATTATTATAAAAAATGGAGTATTAGGGTATAATTAAAAAAACATATTATTTTTGTCTTGAATTTTAGTAGGTGTTCGGATATGTAATTTCATTTCGTGATTTATAATCATAAGATGAAATCAGCGTTTGATATGCAATTTCATTTCATGATTGTAAAATATAAGATGAAATTTCAAATTTTCAAAAAAGCTTAATTTGAGAATCTCATATATCATGATTTCACATTTTTTAAATACAAAAATTAACCGACAAATTTATATTTTGTAGTCCCTCCCCCCTCCCCCCCCCCCCCCGCCACGTAC
>JAJOOH010072041.1:0-18755 GCA_029582605.1 Solanum gracilifrons
AATGAAATTTCAAAAGTCAATGAATTTTTTATAAGTTCTTTTTTATATTAACTTGTTAATTATTGTGATTTCTAATATATTTACGTAAAACATACTCTAAATACAAATAATTACCAACTTAAAATATATAAAAACATACTAAAAAATTGATTCACTTCAAATTTCATATGTACCACATAAATTAAAACAGAAACAGTAACATATATTGGGCCCCGTGCTGGCACGGGGTCCTATATCTAGTTTAAAAATACGGTGCACATTAACTTGCATTCGACATTTACATTAAATAGTACAAAATTGTTAAATTTAAGTTACAAAGTTAGGTGAAAATATCTATCAATTAATTATTATTTAATGTAAAAGTATATTTTAATTTATTAGTATAAAAAGTATTGAAAGTAAGTAAAGTATTAATTCAATCACCCGTATTTTCTCTAGGAAAATATATTACTTAAAAAATGAGAAAATTGACTTCCTTGATAAAAGTAGAGAAAATAAGTTTCATCTATATAAATGACATTCCAACTTCATTGTCTCCTTCCCATCCATCCAACGCCTCCAACTCGGGACCCTTGACAACTCCACTTTTGTCATATTCGAACCCACACTCTCGTACCCCATCCTACCTCTCATAGCGTTTTGATAAATTACATATAAATGCGCTTCAAATGATGTTTTCTTTACTTACTTATTAAACTCCAGAAAATTAACATATGTTATGGACTTATGGTAGATGGTTGAGATTCCACTATACTTAATTAGATGTCTCAGATTCAAACCTTGAAAATCTAAAAAATTCTGTTGGGAGCGGCACCCTAAGAAAATGACTAAATGAGTACAAATTCAAATTTAATCAGACTTCAATATAAATATGAGACATCTTATAGAAAATAAAAAAAAAAGACAAAAATAAATATTTTATCATATTTTAATAAAACAAAACCCACTTTCTTTTTAAAAAAAAATAATTTTCTTTTGAATATTTTTTCCTTCGCACCAAACGGCAAACACACCCAAAGCATTAAACCTTTCACCAAATCATCATTTGCAAGCAATTATAAATTAATAATCACTCAAAATCTTTACTATACTAATTAATATCCTTCATTTATATTTATAAATATATATTATTATAGATAGATATTTCTAACAGCATCTTTACATTATATTATTCAATAACAACAACAATAAACTCGAGTTAACTTCATTAATGAAATTTGAAGAGGGTGAAGTGTACATAAACGACTTTACTCCTAGTAGAGATGTTGTTCTCAAAAGACTTTCGGCTCAAACGCAATAAATTAAAATAGTTATAAAAAATGACAATAAAAAAAACATAACAACTAATAAGGAAAGAAGTACAATGCACTCCGAGAAACTGCAATAACAACTGAAATGATCCGGCAATCAAAATATAACAAACAACATATGTTAATAAAAATCAAAAGCAAAAAACTACATAAATAAGATTAATACGACGATATATACGATACTTTAGACTCTCACCGAGTAAACTCCTGTCGAAAATGAGACAACACTCAATTACACACTAACCTTTATCTAACCTATGATTTTCATATACTCCTTTCTAAAGTTATGTTTTTTAATAAATTAAAACTATAACATATTCTATTTAATAAACTATTTTTCATACTCCTTTGATCTATTCAGGGGCGGATCTATTAAGGAGTGTGGGGGTGCCATGCCACCCCTGAACTTCGGCGGAAACTCTATATATACATAGGTATATATATATAATATTGATATAAATGTGTCACCCAAAGAATAAAATTGGCTTGTGGTGCCATGGTAGGAGGACAACTTTAGAAGGCTGATGTTGCAGGTTCAAATCCCATTTGTACCTATTTTTTTGAGAAATTTGATGCAGACGTTTTTTTAAGAAAAAGGAAATTGTTGCACACGTTCTTTTAAGAAAAAATAGAGAACTAAAATTAATTTATATCGAAAAGACGAATAATTTAATCAAATATAAAATTAATTTAATCGATAAGTCTATTTGGCACCCACAAACTCTAAATCCTGGATCCGCCACTGGATCTATTCATATGTTATAATATATGATATGGTGAAATAATAAAATATACTAAAATAATAATATAATATGATAAATTATGAAACTATACCGATCCTCCAACCCTCCAAACAAATATATAGAAGTTAAGCCATTCCACTAAAATACTCTTTATTGATTGAGCTTTCTCAGTATGTTAAACAAACAAAGACAAAAGAAAAAATAACAGAAGAAGATACAAACAAAAGAAGATTAAATAATTCAAAATCAATCCTTCTTCTCTCTCTCTGTATGCTGCCTGCTTTTCCACAAAATTAAATTTGTCTCTACTTTTTCTGAAAATCTCACTTTCTCTCTCTTCTCAATCTTCCCTCATTTGTGCCTTCTCTTTTTTTCCTCCATTGCAAGAATTCTTGACCTTTTTTATTTATTTTCAGCTGTCAACAGGAGCTTAAGAACACCCCAATACACTTTTTTTTTAATTTGTACATCTGGGGTTGCAGAAAGATTGCTTTTTTATTAATGGGGTGATTTTTCTTGTAAAGATAGGGTTTTTATTCATTGTTGGGTTATTTGGAGATGATGGGTGTTGGTATTTGTAGAAGGATGTAGCTGGACAATAATTTTCTTCAAATTTTGATTGATGATTTTTTGGCTTCAATTTTTTGAAAGTTGTGAACTTTAAATTGATTTTGATCTTTAGGGGTGGTAATTGGATAGATGTATGAGTAGTTTTGATGGGGTTAATTGTTTCTTGGATTTGCTGGGAATTTTTGGCCAATATAAGTTAGTGAAAATCTGAGAGAATTAATTATTTTGGCTGTTGAAATTGTTGTTGTTGGTGAAATTTCTGAAGTGGGGTTGTTGAAATCAGCATGGATCATGTTGTGGGTGGGAAGTTTAAGCTTGGAAGGAAGATTGGGAGTGGTTCTTTTGGTGAGCTTTATTTAGGTATGTCACTTGGTAGATTTGATTCTATGGTCAACCCCATTTCATTTGCTTTTGAATTTTGTGTTTTTAGAAGCTTTTTAGCTACACTTTTGTGTTTCTTATGTTTTCTGCTTCTTGCTACTTTATTGGTTCAGGTGTGAATATACAGAATGGAGAAGAAGTTGCCATTAAGTTGGTATTGTCTCTAGTTGCTCATTCTTACTCCCTCTATTTGTTTGTCTTAGTTTGTTTGACTGTGCATGGAGTTTAAGAAAATAAAGAGACTTTTGAATCTTGTGGTCTTAAAGTAAAGATATGTATAATCTACCAAAATGTTCTTTACTCGTGTGGTTTTAAACATGTCACGGCGGATGTTGGAATTCAAGAGTTGCCAAATTAGGCATTCTTCTTGCAATTGACTAAAAAAGAAAGTAAGACAAACAAATTAAAATGGAGTGAATATTAATTTTTGCTGCTTAGTGTTTGGTTCATGCTGTTTAGTTGTTGCTACGTTATGTCTATGTAGTTATGGCAGACTGAATAGAACACAATCGGTAGAGACTCTTAAGTCAGTGTAGTGATTAGAGTATGAAAGTTGGAGAACCGCTGAGACAAATTATTTATATTGGAATAAAATGAGTCGAAATATAAGGGAACAAATACAGATGATTCGTACTCATCCAAATGAAAAGATGATTCATATAGTCGACCCCAACTAACTTGAGATTGAGTTGTAGTTGATTGATTGAATTATTGATATGCCATTTAGCTCCTCTTCTATTATTATTATTAGAGTTATAGCACTAAAATGGTAAGAAACAACTATTCTTCTGATTTTGCATTGCACTTACATATGGTAATTGTTTCGCTCTTCCTAAATCTTACGTATTGATTGCTTCCCTATTTAGTGGAACTGTTCATCTTATCTTATTACTGCAACTATCAGGAATCTGTCAAGACGAAGCACCCTCAACTTCATTACGAGTCAAAAATATATATGCTTCTCCAAGGAGGAAGTAAGTCTCTTTTCATGTCCTTTTCATACTCGGCTTTCTATCAATGATGCAATTGTGTTGATTTCTCTGGAATACCATCAAAAGAAAAGGAGGGGAGTATTATATGCTATTTGTCAGAAGTTCAATTCACTGACCCCTTCTTCCCTAATTATGAGCATGAATGGGCCCTTTTATTTACGTACTTGGGTACTTTCTGTCCTCTTTTACATGACGTTTATTCAGATTAGAAAATATTTGGTAGAATCAAAGTAGCAACCAATTAGTTCTATGTGTTTTGTCTAATCAATGAACTTTTGGGATAGGAATGTGATGAATAGAAAATTGACTCCTTATCTCTTCCATTAATTATGAAGCCGGGATTCCCAATCTCAAATGGTTTGGAGTTGAGGGCGAGTACAATGTGATGGTTATTGACCTTCTTGGACCAAGTTTGGAAGACCTCTTCAACTATTGCAATAGGAAGTTCACTTTGAAAACAGTTTTAATGCTTGCAGATCAGCTAGTAAGTACTTCTTTGTCATGCCACTCCTTTCAGAGATTAGCTTTTATATAACTGTTGATTATGAGTCTTGATGTAATAATCTTGCTGTATGTCATTTTCAGATTAATAGAGTTGAGTATATGCACTCACGAGGATTTCTTCACCGTGACATAAAGCCAGACAACTTTTTAATGGGCTTAGGTCGCAAAGCAAATCAGGTATTTATTCATGTCCTGTCAGAGTTTGAAAAAGCTTCTAATATATGTCATGCCAATATTCCTTCATGGCTTCACCTAAACCGGTATTGGTTCACGTCTCTCTTTGCTAGTTCAGTTTTTAGTTCATCACTGAATGCCATATCAGTGCTGAAGTAAGAGCTTCAATGAAAAAGATATGTTGCATAATTTGGAAGTCCTTATATTGGAATAAAATTGATTCCAACTCTAATGACAGGTTTATGCCATCGACTTTGGGCTTGCCAAAAAGTATAGGGACCTACAGACTCACAAGCATATACCATACAGGTAAGTACACTTTGTTACTTGACTGGTCCTTGCAGTTGTCCTGTTTGTCTTTCCGGATGCTAATTTCACAGCTTTATAAGGAAAAGGATGGTAGTTTTGATTCTCTTTCAGTGCTCTTAGCAGTTTCCATTGTCAAGATAATTTTATGTTTGTTGCCTACTGTTTTTTTTCCTTTCTTGGTATGTTCACTTTATATAGAGAGAGAGCATACTAGGATAGATAGGATCCAAATCTATTCGGGACAAGGTGGGAGTGGCCTCCGTGGTGGACAAGATGCGGGAGGCGAGGCTGAGATGGTTCGAGCATAGAGAGAAATTTAGTATCATTGCTAGTATTTCAGAAAATTTAGCCATGACTACTTTGATGGTATTACTCAAAATATATATAGTCACTAGAGTACTGAAATGAAGTTATCTCTGAAAATGGGATTTCACTAGATTTAGATTAGTAAAGTATGAAATTCAATCAATCTCCTACTGTATCCCATTAAGATTGTTGTAGCCAACTTTTTCTTGTTTCCAAGTCTTAGTTGAAAGGAAGAACCTACTGAAAGGTCTTTGCTATTGATGGCCTTGGCAACCATTGATTGTTGAATTGGCTGGCACTACTAGATTGTGTTATAAAATCTTTTATCAATCTAATTTTGGTTTTTCACTTTGTTTCTTTTCCTCAATTATGCATTCGTATCTGGAATGCCTCTGATGTGTTTTTTTTTTCCCAATATTCTTCCAGAGAAAACAAGAATCTGACCGGCACAGCTCGTTATGCCAGTGTCAACACACACCTTGGAGTTGGTAGGTGTATATCATTTAGGTTGTCAAATAATCAGGGGACTACTGAAGCTTTAGAGTCATTTCTAACTCATAATTTGTTTTTTTTTTCTTGGCCAGAGCAAAGCAGAAGAGATGATTTGGAATCTCTCGGCTATGTGCTTATGTATTTTCTTAGAGGAAGGTAATTTCACCTTTTCGTTTTGGCATCTTTCTGTGGCTTCCTGATTTAAATTGTAGTGTTGTTTGCTGACCTGGTGATACCTTCTTGGTTCAGCCTTCCATGGCAGGGACTGAAAGCTGGTACCAAAAAGCAGAAATATGATAAAATTAGTGAGAAGAAGATGTTAACTCCAATAGAGGTACTTGTTATGATCATCAAAGCATCTTAATTCTGTGGCACCATCATCACCTTTTTTGAATTATGAAAGCATCTGTCATGACACCCCTAGCCATCCTTATGCCATATTATCTTGTCAAGCTATGATGGAAATTCTTCACTTCAACCTGGTTTCTGTTGAAGTAGAGATCACTCAATGTATTGATCCTGGCTATCCTAATAATATCTTGAGCTGGTTTTGGATGATATGTGGCCTTAGTTTGGGCTGTTCAGCTGTTGATTGCATTATCTGCTAGCGATATGAATCATCTGATGAGACAATTCACACATGATTATATTTTACTGTAACAGGTGTTATGCAAATCCTATCCTTCAGAATTTATATCATACTTCCACTATTGTCGATCATTACGGTTTGAAGATAAACCTGACTATTCATATTTGAAGAGGTTGTTCAGAGATTTGTTTATTCGTGAAGGTAAATAATACTCCCTCTGTTCCAATTTATGTGGCAGGGACAATTTATGTGGCGGTATTTGACTGGGCACAAAGTTTTGAAAAGGAAAGGAAGTTTTAAAAAAAAATTGTGGTCTAATACAAGACAAAAACATTTTTGTGGCTGTAGTCCCTCTCATCAAGGATAAAATGGAAAATTCAAAGTTAAATTGTTTCTAAAGAAAGAAGTATAACATTCTTTTGGGACAGACTAAAAAGGACAAAATGAGTACTCCGCTTTTCTTTTACATAGTTTTGGGTCCAAAAGTTGTCTAATTGTAACTACTCAATTCTTGTCCTTATAGATGTGTATTTTAGTCTCTTAATCTTAATCTTTGACATTACACAGGTTATCAATTTGACTATGTTTTTGATTGGACCATTTTGAAGTACCCTCAGATCGGTGCCAGTTCTAGAGGACGAGTTAGTTCTTTTCAAACATTCCTTTGGATTATTACTTTTCACTCTTCTTGGTTATTATGAACGATACTAGTGCATTTTCTTGCTTCCAGCTTCCTGGTGGAAGTGCCGGACTAAATGCTGGGCCATCTGCTGAAAGACCAGGAAGGACATCAGGTATTATAGCTGAATAGAAGTAGTGGATATTCTCAAAAATTACACTCTTTACTTTTTGTAGTTGCATTAATTAATTAAAGATGAATCTCAATAGGTTGGTTAGTTCCTTTTGGTCTTTAGTTATTTCGTGAGTGAAGAGTCAAAAACACACCTAAGAGTATTCCGTTTTTTCGAGTTTCATACCTGAACTATCAGGTGTGCTCGCACAAGTTTCCTACCTGAACTACCACCAACCATTTATTAAAACACACCTCAACTATCAATTGCTCCGTTTTCCTCCCTAAACGATGGTGATGTTTCAGATAGGAAAAAGGAAAATCTGATAGTTGAGATGTGTTTTGATAAATAGTTAGTGATAGTTCAGGTAGGAAACTCGCACACCTGATAGTTCAAGTATGGAATTCGAAAAACGGGGATACGTTAGGTGTGTTTTTAACCTTTTAACTCTTATTTCGTCAAGACAAGGTTCAGAAACTATATCCTATCTATGAGTTCTTGTTCTAGATTTTGCATATTGTATAACCTGGAACATGTGTTCCTTGCTTCATGAATTATAAGTTTTCTGCCCCTTGCTGGAACTTCTGATTTTCTGAGATACTTCATGAATATTATATGTGAGCTTCTCATGCTAAAGTTGAACGATGTTACTGCTGCTTCTGCCAATTTATCATTGATTGACACTTGACAAAAATGTTTTAATTCTGTAATCCAGTCGGACAAGATATTCGAGACAGGTTTTCTGGTGCTGTTGAAGCATTTTCTAGAAGGAATGCTTCTGGTACGGGAAGGCATGGGGAGTACTCCAGACACAAGACTTCAGAGGATATGACTTCATCTAAAGATGTGGTATCGATCATTCCCTATTTTCTAAGGAACCCAAAAAGATCCCTTTCTTCAATTCCATTTCAGAGTTGGGGCTGTTTTAGTTGCCTTATATGTTCTTGCATAGTGTGGTAACTAGCCAATCTTTGTACTTTTTTTAAAAGTAGCAACCACTAACTACTAGCTAGTCATCTGTTTAGAGCTTCTTCATTTATAGGTGTGTATTAACCCTGTCTTCTAAAATAGTAGTAGAATAACTATGCCTCAATCCTGAACGAAAATCGTCGTGGAAGAGAAACTAAATTTATTAACTAATTGTCATATATTAGTTGTCTCTGTGTGACCCATGTAAGTCACAGGTTCAAGTGGTAGAATCAGCCACTGATGCTTGCATCAAGGTAGGCGGGTAACTGCCTGCATTACACACTCTTGGGGTGTAGCCCTTCTTCTGATCCAGCATAAACATGGGATGTTTCTTTCACTGCGCTGCCTTTCTTTGAAATAGATGCATATATATTTTTCCTTTATGGTATGAGCCGCCCGATTACTAGCATTTTGCCAGGGTGGAGCTACAGGTATTGAAGGGGGTTCAATTGAATCCTCCTCATCGAAAATCATAATGTGTTCTTGTTTATATATATGAACCATTGAATCCCCCTCAACATAAGGGAAGCTTCTTGTGTAGTAGCATAGGTGGCAAAAAATTGCATTGTTTTAGGTCGTAGGTCTGAATTTCAGGTGTTGTGTTTTTGCATACTTTTAGTCCCCTTATCTGTTTTTCCTAGTTCCGCCTTTGCATTTCGCTGGCTGGATTTTATGCTTTGCCTAAGTAGTACGATCAATAAATCTTCTTGTATGTTGCAGCAAGCTGATTCAGAAAGAGGCCGTACCTCAAGAAACGGAAGCTCTTCAAAAAGGGCTGCCATTTCTAGCAGCAGACCGAGCTCTTCTGGTGATCCCACCATCACTGATAGTCGGTCGAGCAGACTAGTGTCAAGCAATGGGCGTGTGTCTACCACACAAAGAATTCATCCAGGTATGGAACCAAAACCATCACCTTTCTCACGTAAGGGGACACGTGATGACCCTCTTCGGAGCTTTGAGTTCCTTTCAATCCGAAAGTAGAAAAAAGCATGTCACTTGTATAAAGAGAGAATTTCCTGTTTGTTTTGGAACATTGCAATCCTTTTTAAGTGTTGTATATTGAAAATGTTTCTATGTGACAACTAAAGCTTATCCCAACTTCCAATTGCTCCTTGTTTTGGTTTTGATTTTAGAGCTTGAGTTCTGGCCATTTGTAAAAGCCTTTTTGACTCATCCAAAGAAATGATGAGTAAAAAGTGCTAGAGTTTCATACATGTACACTCAGATAGTATGTATTATGTAATAAATATTATTATTGTACCAATGAATGTATCTTTTTTTACTCAGTAGTAGGATGATCCTTTTATCGAACAGTGGTGTTTGGACCAGTTTGCAAATATCTCGAATATTTCACCAAATACTTGTTTATCTTTCATCACCATACATGTATTAGGTAATCTTGTACATGTCCAACAAGGCTTAGATCATCTTGCATTTTCGGCTCTACCTTTTTCCGAACAGAAAGTGTATGGACCAGTTCTTGTAAAGGAGTGGCGGAGCTATGATTTTCACTGAAAGAGTTCTAAGCACACAAAAAAGTTGAAAGGGATTCCGATGTACTCCCTCAGCCCTACTTAGTTTTGGCCCTGCCTGTTATCCATCAATTCTCGAACGTGCTGGCTTGATCCTTTGTTGCAGTCAAGGGAGCACAAAACTACAAAATAAAATCTGCAAACATTTGTTACACATCTATTGATTTGGTGTAAATATTGAATGAGTAATTTTTGTGTAGAGAAGTAGGCAATTTTAATAATAAGCGCAGTCTCCAAACATACGATAATTAGTTGACTGTTACCATTATAATAGGTTGACACAACCAATTTCAACAAGACAAGGTTAAAACAAACATCTATCTACCAAAAGTTCTTTAGCTTAGGTAATAGTTGCACTGAATATTCTCACACAATGATCAGCTCCACAGGAGGCAAGCTGCACGGTCTCGGAATCTTCGCTCTTCTGAGGCTTTCTCCAAGATAGTCGTTGAACAGTAGAGACGTGGCATAGAAATGGATCAAACTTGACAGCAAGAGAAGCATTTTGGACTGATAAATGCCCATCTCCTCCTCTGCTATTCAGATTCCATAGTTCAATCAAGCCATTTTCCATTCCCACTGCAAGAAGCCCGCGATTGCTATGACTATCGAGACCTAACCAAGACAGGGCAGTGACACTGCTTTTGAAAGGTGGAAGTGTCAACAGTAGCTTCACCGAGGTTTCAGTTTCCACAGTCCATATTTTGACAGTCTTGTCCCTTGAACCAGTAGCAAATTCATGACCAAATGGGTTCCAAGAACATGACCATATTATTCTTTTATGTGCTTCTTGCTTAGCTACGAGCTGGTAATTGATCTCATCAGTTCCTGTATAACACAAAGACGAGTTTCAGCACATGGCAAAATAAAAACTTGAACAAAAAGTTTTATCACAAGCTAAATAATCTCCTAGCTTTCAAAACTTCTCTACAGATTTTCAGATAAAGGTAAAGCTGATAAGTATCAAACCTTTATGATTAATTTGAAAAACAGAGAAGTGGCGATCTCTTGAAACAGCCAAAAGATACTGGTTATCATGAGAGAACTCCATTTGGGTCACTGTTAAACTATGAGACTGCAAACGACCAACGGATTTCCAAGAACCAACTTGCCAAAGCCATATTTCAGCAACCGGTGCTGATTGAGCCTGCAGGATTGTATATCACTGGCATAATTAGTATTCACAATTAATTAAGAAAATAAAATACCCAATGTAATCACACAAAGTGAGGTCTAGGGAGGGTAGAGTGTACGCAAACCTTACCCTTACCTTGAAGGTAGAGAGGCTGTTTCGGATAGATACAATTAATTAAGAAATTAAAGACTATTTTCAAAACAAAAGAATATCATTAGAAGTTGAAAGGAGTATCTAGAAGAATATTGTGAATTCCGTCAAGTGTCGCTATAGTTCACAAAGGTCTCTAACAACGTAAAGAAGTTTCCTGAGGTAATGAGCATCACCAGTAACTTAAACAAAATGAGCAGATTGACATTTGATTTCTCATACGAGTACGAACGCCGCAGGATCAAACCCAGCTACTCCTCAACTAGCCCCCACACCAATAAAACAGAGGCTTATCATGGTCAAGATATTGAAGAAAACTAACACCATATATAGACCGGAGTAGCATTCTTTCAACTTTTAAATCAAAGCATATTAAGACCAGAAACTAAAAACCAACTTTATCAGGGCACTTACAAAAGTATAACCAAGTTGATGCTATAACAAGAGACTCAATCAAAGTTTATGACAAGGAAAAACCATGTGTCAACTTGTTACCCAAAAAGAAGGGAAAAGAAACAAGGGAAAGGATGCTAAACCTTGCAGGATGAAGCTACAAGCTTTCCATCATGATCACAACATAGAGAAAAAAGCTCATTCCCATGACCATAGAGTTTGTGTGATTCGGGCCATAGAGTATGCCATGCCAATTGCTCTTCAATAGGTGGCTCTGTCAAGACAACTGGAACTGCTTCAGGTACAGTTTCTAGAGTATCAAAACCTTCCGTATTGCTTCTGTCTGTTGGTGTCGATGCTGCTGCAAATGATAGATTTAGGTGTATCAGATATTTAAAAATATAAGGGTCTTCGAAGGAACCATTCAGGATAATCTCTATTTGTATCAGAACACTGTGCATGAGATATCACAGCTCCTTAAGCAAAGTTGAAAAAGACTCATTAACACATCAAATTAAGCCTAATTCAGTGTGTGGTTAACAGAAGGTCCTTACAGTTAATTTTGGCAGGTCAACAACTCAGTTATATATCACCTTGTAACATCAAAGTGATGATGGAAAAATAAATGAATATCTTTTATGTTAATATGCAAAAATGATATCACACAGTAGACTAGAAAACTCACCCTGAACATAAATAGGTTTCTGCGATAGACCTAGAGCAGACATATTTGCGCCTAATATCTGCACATCAGCTTGAATGCCAGCAGAAAAACTAGAGTTGTCTGATGTAACATGGCTCAACGTTTTCAGAAAGGATAGAGGAGATTCAAAAACTCTTGCAACTTTCTCGTCTGCCCCACCAACAAAACGATGATTTCCTTTTCCTTTGATTACTGTGACACAATTTATGTCATGACCATGAACTTGAGGGCGAGCAATTTCATGCCAGGATTCTTCATTCTCTACGCTTGTATTGTTGAGCCAAGGAGCAAATACTCTAGTAGTCTGCCAAAAACTAAAGATTGAGCCCAGAAGATCGATAATTTATTCATTAGAAGAGAGTAAGAAATAGGGAAATAAAATTCATGGGTACTTGACCAGGTATGCAGCAGAAGAGAAAGCAAGAGATAAAATGCATGGCTACTTGACCATTATGAACCCCAGTTCAAGACTAAGCATGTTTAATATTTTCCAAAAGCTGGAAAAAATTGCAAGTTCAAACAGAAAATTAGTAACTTGACAAAGCAGTAATATTGCCTACTAGAGCTCCTTCCAAAATCTTTACTTCATTGACTCGTATAATTTAAACACAACAGAGAAGGAAAAAGAAACAACTTGTGGAGAAGGATAACAAAACCAATTAACAGGTTCAGAGAACTTGTTCACCGTAATTGTTTGCTAATTAGAAATCAACCTACAGCTTAAGGACATATATTGAGTTTCCACAGCGATGAAGTCATGGTAGTGCGTAGCAGTGAGCCTACAGCACAATCAGCATATTGGATAATTTTCAAATTTTAAGCGTAGTCCATCGCTCAAAGTTCATCAGGTAAACCAAAACAATGTCTGATCTAGCTATAGAAGATGTTACAAGCAAAACAAAATGCATGTGGTCCCAAACAGCTTATAGTGAAACTAAAATCCCATCTGACAATTCTCATGAGCACACTAACACAAAGAAGTGATACATATCCTTCATCTTAAAGTATCCACAGTACACCTTTGTTAGTAATGGCTAAGAACACCATCCCTGGAATGATCAGTAATCCCAAAATATTAATGATGGCCTACTTAGGAAGTGGACAACATGCTTTGTGCAATAAGAAATGGACTAGTCTTTTTTGTCAAAAAAAGAAATGGACTAGTCTTTCCCTTGCTGATTTATTTGTATTTCTCCTAATTGCAGCAGCGACAAAACCAATTGGACTAATATCACCTCTCACGATTTTGCATCCTAGCAAATGCATTTAAGATTAGCTTTTCTACAACTTTGACACTTTGTCGCATGGAGGAAATTAGACCAAATATATTAGAGATGCAAAGGATACTTGAGAAATGAGTTAATAATCTATACCGAGATAAAGTAGCTGCAAATATTATTTCGGTGAGTGAACCAGAATGGTTGACACATTCAGCAACAAGAAGATGGAAAAAGTTGGGTTAGTTAAGAGATAGCAAGAAGTCAATTAAGAGGCTTAACATAACACCCATGAGTGCCACAGCCGGGAGCCATAAGCCCCATAGGTGCATTATGTGTAGGATGAGTGATGGAACTTCTCAGTTATTTTGATATTATCTATGCAAGAAATTTGTGAGGAATGCTAGGATTTCCAAGGGAACAATTGCTGTTTTTTTTTTCTGTTGAGAATGTGGAAACTATTGCTTTTTTATCTTCACAAGGTCATTTCTCTCTTGGAATAACATTTACTTGGTCAATTTGTAACCATCAAAGACAACAATTCAAGAATGTAAGGTGTTGCTGAATGTGCTATTTCGGGCATCTAGAATACTTCAAGATCATTTTCCTTCAGAACAACATATATAAGGGATATGTTTGTTCTATTAACTTTGACAGCATTGTTTAAGGCGATAAGCCTCTTCCATGATGTTACCCTGACCAATCTGCAGTAACATTGAAAACTCTATTTACCTGATAAATGATAATATACTTGATTTAGTTTATGTACACATTCCACTTCATTGTAATATTCTACCTTGAAAAAAAAGCTCATTTTCTTTGTTATTTACTGGGTAACTAAAACAAAATTTCTTTGCTGTTAACAAGGTGTTCATTAGGTGGGAAAATAAACAATGTCACCATTTTGCTGACAAATAGCTTAAATCAACATATACCATTCCAAAAAATTGAATTTCTAAGTGCAATAAGATTACCTGATCATGACTGACAGACATCATATATTCCCCACATCTAGCCCAGGCGATGTCCGACACTGCAGCAAAGTGTCCGGATGGAACTTTTTGTGGCTTCCAATCATCATACTCAATACCAACATTTTTCCAGAGGTGAAAAGATCCACCATATCCATGAGCTAAAATAGAATCTGCATTTGGACTCCAGTGGCCACCATAAAATCCCAGAGCACAGTGACTTAATTCCCCAACCGTAACTACATTCATCCAGATACCAGTTGTCTTTTCAGGTTGCCAGATCAACATTGTCTTATCCATGGATGCAGATAAAATGCTTTGAGGCTGAAAACACTCAATTTCCTCAACAGAAGAAGTCGATGGCGGCTGCCATTCCACTGAGTATACCCAATCCTCATGCCCAATGAGGAGAGATTCCATAGAGATCTGATAAGAGGATGAGCCAGCTACAAGAACAGGACCTTTAATGTAAGAAGCCAAACTCGTTTGTTGCTTCTTGTTACTAGCTGAAGAATCCTGTAAGGTCATCTTCCATATGCGAATGCCTTTGTCTTGAGATGAACTTACAAGTAGAAGACTAGTTTCACCATTCACATACACAGGCAATGAGAGATCTAAACTCCTAATCCAGTCTGTATGAGCCTTTAACTCACAAGCACGAAGAAACTGCGACATAAAAACAGAAACAAGGTTTATTATTAGCAAAGGAGACGGTTATGTAAGCAAATGCACAAGAAATATGAATTGCTGTTTCATACTTTTCCATTTCTCTCACCACAATATAGATGAATTTTGTTGTCCAATCCTCCCATGGCCAGAACCAGCTGCTTGCTATTCCCTGGGAGCTCTGCTAGTGAAAGAGCAACCATAGGTTTCTGACCAACAAACAGAGAATCCGAGCATGACAATTTGCAATCACCTACAAAAGACAGATCAAACATAGAGGTAATACTTTTTTTTTGAAAATCAAACATAGAGGTAATATTAGCACCAAAAACTACATAACAGTAAGATAAATCACTTGACGGGAGAATATACATACGGGTAAAGCAATTTGTGCATGAATTTTCAGATCCCATGGACCTTGACAGTTATCTCTCTCAATTCCAGTTCAGATTTTTATGACATAATGAAGCATATCAAAGAAAAAAAGGAAAGAATATTTCATACAATTTCACCCATATATACCTAATAAAATCTGTACAGAGGACAGGAAATGCTGATCACTGATTACTTAGTTAACTCCCATCTAAAACTAAAAGAGTAATTACTGAATTACCTTCCACTTAAAAACTAAAAGAGTAGAACACTTCCTGGCACCAAAATCTAATCTAGCTTAAATTCTTGAACAGTAATACATGTGTGGATTGAGGTTTAGTGGAATCTTTGCCCGTAAAGGGAATTACAATGGATATATTGGACTGCTATAGACTATACGTATTGCAGGAAAATGCAGATAATATTTCAGACTATTGACATGACCATCACGCGGATTGGCTAAATTACTGATTACAAGGATGAACCAAAAAACACTAAAATCACAGCAATTTCAGCTGTTAATGTGATTGCAGAAAGGCATCAAAATTTAAGAACAAACAGGAGCAGAAACCTCCTACACAGTAGAATGGAAGCTAATCATGATGTAACAACTTTTTTCATTTAAAGGTTGATCATCATGTAACGACAAAAGCTAGACTGTGAAGCAATTAAGATATGTTCTTCTCACCTCCACGAGTAGATGGAAATACTACTTCCCATACATTCACAGTGCCATCAGAGGATGCAGATGCAAAAACAGCTTCTTGATGAGACACCATGATCGCCGTGATGCAGGTAACACCTTTTTTGTGGGCTTGTGGCACTTGTAAGACATATCTCCACTATCGGCAAAAATATAATTAGTCAAGCAGGAGAACTGGCGGTAATTGAACATTAATCAAGTGTTGTTTCTTTAAATTCTCAAGCAAAGACTACAACTAAATGCCTTCTTTTACCCACTCAAGGAAGACAAAAGAAAATTCAGGACTCAGAGAAAAGAGATGCTAATAAATTGTGTTTTTAAGACAAGAAAATATGAAGGACTTAAAGGCAAATACATGTTTTTGATGAAATAGGTAAAGAGACAAATACATTTTTTTGATGAGAAAGGTAAAGAGGCAAATACATCTTTAAGGAGAATAATAAGAAAATCAGAAAACAAATTGTAGCTATTTTAACTGTCCATTCTATAGTCTTGGTGATAAGTTTCAAGGATACTGAAAAAAAAAAAAAAAAAAAAGTTTCAAGGATACTGGCTTACCATCTCAAACTATCTTTTCATCCCCTCCCCCTCTCTCTCAATCCAAGAAAATGAAACATTTTTTAGTGTATCATTCTTTCCTATTGGGGGTTGAGGGAATCAGTGTAGGGTAACAAGAGAATGTTGGAACAAGCAAATGACTACCTTTGCATCCACAAGAGAATACTCCCACAAAATTATTACACCTTCTGCATCTCCAGAAAGCAAAAAATGTTGTTCCAGCTGCTTAGCTGCAATACACAAAGCTTTACTTAATAACTGATAGAAGCTGCAGTGACAAACCTTCGGAACATTTGTTCATAGAAGCGAGGAAATAAAAACTTCTCTAGAAAAGGAAATAATTGGGTGCGTTCTCAAATTCAATAATACTACAACAGCAATATTCCCAGTGAGATTTCACTAGTGGGGTCTGGGAAGGGTAGTGTGTATGCAAAACTTATCCTTACCTTATAAGGTAATATTCAATAATACACTTCAGAAATAAAAAGAGATAATTACAGCTTTTCTCTCACCAACAATAAGGAAAAAGAACGTTTTATAAATTGCTGATTGTTTGTACATTTAGCAAACTATTTACATTTAGCTTGAATATCCAGTCATTACAACAACAACAACATACCCGGTGTAATCCCACAGGTGAGGTATAGGGAGCGTGAGGAGGGTAGAGTGTATGAGACCTTACCCCTACCTCATGGAGGTAGAAGCTGTTCCCGAAAGACATGTAAAATATTTACATATTTAGCGACTTGACAGAAAAGGTGATTAGTGAAGCAGGTAATTTTTGTATGTTATAGAACAACTAAGTTAAGTGCAAAAGCCATACTCGGGGAAAAAGGGCAATAATAATGAGTAAGTAAAAGATCTAACATAATATTAGTAAATTAAGGTTCCTTAGATCTTTCATCCCCTGCTTTTCAGCTGAAGTATTGTACTATGAACAGCTAATGATACTAGTCCTCCACACCCACTATTTTTATAACTAAGACTAGACTAGTAAAATAAGTTAGAAGTAACCTAATTAGTTAATGAAACCATTATTTACACCACTTATAGCAACACAAATTATACTCCCTCCATTTCAATTTGAGTGTCTTAGTTTGACTATGCACGCTAAGAAAGTAACGGAGATTTTTTAAATCTTGTGATCTTAAAGATGACACGTAATATGTTGGATTTAATGAGTTGGTATATATAGAAAGAGGCATTCTTTTTTATGAAGACTAAAAAAGAAAATAACACATAAATTAAAATGGAGTACTTACCTTCCATCACCTAACTCTCCACTTCTGCAACCTAACTAACTATGTTGGAACAACTGTATCAAGGCCAAATATAAGCACAAATATCTAACACTTTGTTACATGTTACCAGTTTCAAAAAAAATATCTAACACTTTGTTTGGATGGTTGTTGTTTCATAATGTCTCGTATTGCATTATTTTAATGGATACAATGACCGGATAGATTAAATCATTTTCCGTTGTTACATAATGTCACACATCAATAATTTGAAGGATAAATCAACAAGTAAAAATAGGGTATGGGGTGGAGTTACCATAAAAAATATGGTTACAACAACAACAACAACATGCCCAGTGAAATCCCACTAGATGGGGTTTGGGGAGGGTAAAGTGTACGCAGACCTTGCCACTACCTCGTGGAGGTAGAGAGGCTGTTTCCGGGAGACCCTCAGCTCAAGAACAACAAATCTAAATGACAGAAGAGATATATATAAAACATAACAGCCAATACAAAAGAGAGCGTATAATCAACAGATGAGACAATAACAACAAGAAAGTAATGCGATGCGTGAAACGCAGTAAACAACATAAGGCTAGGTCTACTCCAAACGCTAACAACCCATACCTTTGCAAGGGAAGACAACACGCTAACCCTACTAACCTTCAACCTTAATACGCGACCTCCACTCCTTCCTATCTAGAGTCATGTCCTCGGTAATGTGGAGCATAGCCAAGTCTTGTCTAATCACCTCCTCCCAATACTTCTTGGGCCTACCTCTACCCCTCCGCGTACCCTCTACCACCATTACCTCGCACCTCCTCACTGGGGCGTCTGCGCTCCGCCTCTTTACATGTCCAAATCATCTCAGTCTCGCTTCCCTCAACTTGTCCACCACAGAGGCCACTCCCACCTTCTCCCGGATAACCTCATTCCTAATCTTGTCGCTCCTAGTGTTCCCACACATCCATCTCAACATCCTCATCT
>JAJOOH010072042.1:0-29019 GCA_029582605.1 Solanum gracilifrons
ACTTCCACATTTGTCTCATCTACCACATCACTGAATTTGCACCCCAAATATTCTGTTTTGGTCCTACTCAACCTGAACCCTTTGGACTCCAGCGTTTGTCTCCACACCTCCAACCGCGCATTAACTCTGTCCCGCGTCTCATCAATCAATACTATGTCATCCGCAAATAACATACACCATAGGACCTTCTCCTGAATAGACCGCGTCAACTCGTCCATCACCAAAGCAAATAGGAACGGGCTTAGGACTAATCCCTGATGCAGCCCCATCTCAACTGGGAAATGTTCTGAGTCTCCTCCAACTGTTCTAACCCGAGTCTTGGCTCCACCGTACATGTCCTTTATTGCCCTAATATACATCATCGGGACTCCTTTAGACTCCAAGCACCTCCAAAGGACATTCCTCGATACTTTGTCATAGGCTTTTTCAAGGTCAATGAACACCATATGTAGGTCTCTCTTCCTTTCTCTATATTTTTCTACCAGTCTACGCATAAGATGAATGGCTTCGGTAGTCGAACGTCCTGGAATGAATCCAAACTGATTCTCAGAGATGGACACCCCTCTTCTCACCCTCATCTCCACCACTCTCTCCCAAATCTTCATAGTATGGCTCAACAATTTGATACCCCTGTAGTTGTTACAGTTTTGGATATCACCCTTGTTTTTATACAACGGAACCATAGTACTCCACCTCCATTCTTCAGGCATTTTTGCTGTCTTAAAGATAACATTTAACAGCCCAGTCAACCACTCTATGCCCGCCTTGTCCATGCTCTTCCAAAATTCTACCGGAATCTCATCGGGTCCTGTCGCTCTTCCCCTACTCATCCTACTAATAGCCCGTATAACCTCCTCGGACCTAACGCACCTACAGTATCCAAAATCCCGAAGTCTTTCAGAGTGTGCCAAATCTCCCAACACAATGTCTGCTTCCCCTTTTTCATTTAAAAGTTTGTGAAAGTAGCTTCGCCATCTTTGCTTGATGGAGGTCTCTTCCACCAGTATTTTGCCTTCCTCATCTTTGATACACTTCACTTGGTCCAAATCGCGCGCCTTCCTCTCTCTAGCTTTTGCGAGCCTATACAACTTCTTATCCCCACCTTTGTCCCCCAGCTCGACATACAAGCGTTCGAAAGCTGCCGTCTTCGCCTTCGTAACAGCTAACTTAGCTTCTGTCTTTGTCCTCTTATAGACTTTCTTAAGCGTTCGCTTCTCTTCCTCGTCTACGCACTCCGCCAATTTTATGTATGCAGCCTTCTTCGCTTCCACTTTACCTTGGACTTCCCCATTCCACAACAAATCTCCTTTACGGCCTCAAAATTTACCCCTTGACACCCCTAACACCTTAGAAGCAACTTCCCTAATGCAACTAGCTGCTTTATTCCACATGCTGTCTGCATCCCCGCTACCACTCCAAGCCCCCATCCCCATCAGCTCCTCACCCATCTCCCGAGAAAGGGCAGGGGTCAACCCACCCCATTTAATCCTCGGTCGATCAGGTATCATCTTCCTCCTCCTATCCCTCTTAATCTTCAGGTCCATCACCAAAAGCTTGTGTTGGGTAGTGAGGTTTTCACTTGGGATGACCTTGCAGTCCTTAAAGAGACCTCTATCACCCTTCCTAAGGAGTAAGTAATCTATCTGGGTCTTAGCTACCGGGCTACGAAAGGTAACCAAGTGATTCTCCTTCTTCGGAAAGCATGAGTTAGCAATCACCAACTCAAAAGCCTTAGCAAAGTCTAAAAGCGAAGTTCCACCTCCATTTCTCTCCCCAAAACCAAAGCCTCCATGAACATCATCAAATCCACCAGAAGTTGCCCAGATGTGGCCATTAAAATCTCCACCAATAACAATCTTCTCGGTATTCGGTATACCTCTAACTACCTCATCCAAATCCTCATAAAAGCGCTTTTTGGCCTCCTCGTCCAAGCCCACATGAGGGGCATAAGCACTAATGACACTCAAAGTACATCCTCCAATGACTAGCTTTATCGTCATCAACCTATCATTGATCCTCCTAACCTCCACTACTTGCTCCCTCAAATCCCCGTCTACTAAAATACCCACTCCATTTCTATCCCTTGACCCTCCTGAGTGCCACAACTTAAACCCATCAACATCCCGAGCCTTGGCACCTACCCATCTAGTCTCTTGGACACAAGCTATCTTAATCTTTCTCTTCTTGAGAATTTTCACTAGCTCTATGGTCTTCCCCGTCAATGAACCTATGTTCCAAGATCCTACCCTCACGTTATGAGAACTCGTAACCCCCTTACCACTATTATCCCTCAACCTCGGCCTCAACCGAGGACATGACTCACTACCCCCATCAGATACCAAATCCACAGCTACACTATAAGGTCCAGTACAGTGTGTATTCTAAAGGACACGATAACACCCACTTATTATATACTGCAGCACAGGTCAGAACTATATTAGAAAACTGAAATACTGTTCCGGGATAAAGGATCTGCAAGAAAGGGCCCAGCAGCGACTAGATTCAGAGCAAAAAAGAGAGCGAAAAGGATAGATAGAACCTGGTCGGTGAAGATGGAGGGTTTCGGTGTTCTAAGGGTACTTTTTCGGCCAGATCTGGTTGCTCTCTGGCGACACACAGTAGCACTGACGTCTCTCTTCTGGACTGGTTGCCGGGGAAGATAGATGAGTTCGCCGGAGAAGCTGAAGAATGTTCTTACCTTCGCCGGGGTTTGCTGTTCGCCGCTCGTTGGTCCGAGCGGCTGGAGCTGCTGCTCGTTGTTATCGTCCTCACTCGAGCTTAGGGGGAGAGAGAAAAAGAGGCTCGCCGGTCGGAGCTGGTCCTCGTGTTGCTTCTGGACGGCGCAGCCTTCGATTTCGGCCGGAAATATCAGAGAGAGAGAGAAGAGAGAGAGAGAGAGAGAATATAAAGACTAGATATTCTAGATACAAACAGATTAAAGGTGAATTATTGGCAATAGTTCACAAACTTCAAAAATTCCAATAGAAGTGTTTAGATATTTTCCATTCATACCATGACTTCAAAGACTATTTATGTCGACTAAAACATCTACCCAATTGAGTTGGCATGCTTAAGGTCCCACTAAATATGTGGTAATGCAACATCCTGCTGACAATATTGCTTGGAGGAATTTTGATGAAACACTTGTAGATTTCACTCAAGACACTCGGAATGTTATACTTGGATTGGCTTAAGATGGCTTTTACATTTAAGTCTATATCTATCTCACATAGCACATGGTCGGTCGTCTTGGTTCCTTATAACTTGCCACCATGGTTGTGCATAAAACACCATTTCGATATTATCAATGATTATTGATGGCCCTCATGCACTAGGTAATGATATTGATCTCAATCTATGACCCTTTGTTGATGAGTTAAAAGAATTATGGATTTGTGTTGCCACTTATGATGCATCAACCAATCACATGTTTCAAATTTGTGCATCATTGCTTTGGACAATCCTGGATTTTTCAGCACTAGGTAACTTATCAGTATATGGCGTGAAAACAATATATGATCATCCATGTCATCTTATACTAAGTTTAGAAGATTGAAAAAATGGATGAAAGTGTTATTTCATGACTCATAGGTAATGATTAGCTCATAGTTAAAAGTTTCGAAAAGATAATGTGACGTTCAATGGCCTTGTGGAATTGGAGGTTGCACCTAAATGACTGTCAGATACTGAGTTTCTTAATAAAATGAAATATATTAGAAATAAATTTGAAAAATATCCAGTAGAAAAATATCGTAAAAGGAAATGGCGGGATGTTGATGATGTTGGTAATGTGCTGGAAAATATATGTAACAAAAGGAGCATATTTTTTTAGTTGAAATACTGGACACACAATATGATACGTCATAGTCTTGACACAATGCATATTTAAAAGAACTTCTTTGACAACATACTCTGAACATTATTATATTGATTGCAAAGGAAAAGACAGTTGAAAGTCTCATTTGGATTTACAAGAGATGGGGATCCGAAAAGCTTTGCATCATAAGAAAAAAATCTAACGAGAAACATTATCTATAACTTGCATGTTTCAGATTGATTAACAGACAAAAAGATATGCTCTTATAGGTTTTAAGAAATGTGAAATTTCCATATGATTATGCTTCAAATATCTCAAATTGTGTTGATCTTAAACAACACACTATGAACGGATTGAAGAGTCATGACTATCATATTTTAATGCAACAGTTCCTTCCTATATTCTTGAGGAATCTGCTGCTAGTTAATGTTCTTAAGCTATTAATTGAATTAAGCAATTCTTTTAGGGGCATTTGTTCAACAGTTATGAAGATTGATGAATTAGAAAAACTCCAAGATCGAATTGCACTAGCTCTTTGCCTTTTGGAGAGAATATTTCCTCCATCTTTTTTGGATATCATGGAGCATCTACTCATCCATTTAGCTGAAGAAGCAATGTTGGGTGAACCTTCATAATATCGTTCAATCTGGGCAATTGAAAGGTATCATTTTATTATTTTATTTTAATTCTAAAGAGTTTTATTGAACTTTTTGGAATTTTATATTTTAGGCACTTTCTTAGTCTTAAAGACAATGTAATGAGTAGAAGTCATTCAGAAGGTTTGGTTGCAGAAGGACAATGTATACAAGAGTGCATGACATTCTGCTCAAGATGTGTAGATGATGTGGAGAAAAAGTCTAATCGACCATAAAGAAATGATACTCTGGCTAATGAAACCATGAATCTGGAGGGTCATCGATCAACAGAAGAGAAAGGGTTTATTCTTGTTGACATGACACACGCTCAAGCACACAAATCTATTTTATTTAATTCTGCCTCCACAACTCCTTATCGTGAGCGAGTATGAAATCACTGAACATGCACAGTAATTAATTATGAAGTAATAATATTGACAAGTTCTTTTATTAAGTATATTTGTGTTTTACTTAACTACATCCTAACAAAATAAAAGAAAAAAATGGAACCCTCCGGAAACAAGGAGGCTCACCATAGCTAACTGGAACTGTAAGTGGTATGACAGAAGCTTCTGTTGATGACCTTGAATACCGGTAGCTACATCATAAAAGAGGCAGGCCAAATGACGTCAGTAAATGGAATGTACAATCATGTAAGGGAAATTCTAAAGCATAAACATAAGCTTGAACTGATGGAAAATAAACATACTTACCTCTTCTGAACTCACTCAACTCAACTAAATGAAATAGGGCTCAACTCAACAATAAGGTACTCAACTCAGTGAAACATAATTCAACTCAACTCGAAGAAATATAGCTCAAATCAATAATAAGATACTCAACTCAGTGAAACATAGTTCAACTCAACTTAGAGAAATAGGGCTCAACTCAATAATAAGATACTTAACTCAAAATTCTCAACTCAACATA
Organism: Solanum gracilifrons; assembly: GCA_029582605.1. Taxonomy (NCBI): domain Eukaryota; kingdom Viridiplantae; phylum Streptophyta; class Magnoliopsida; order Solanales; family Solanaceae; genus Solanum; species Solanum gracilifrons. Next base: position 5,383 of record JAJOOH010072042.1, read on the forward strand.
TTCAAGGATAAAGCAACAATAAAACATGCAATATATGGAAAACTGTAAAACAATAGATAACAACTCAATTGTATGTAAAAATACAATAATAACTCATTTGTATGTAAAAATATAATAATAACTCATATTTGGGAGATTTTATAACTTACAACCATCACTATGAGCTATGTGATAATGCATTGTTTCGCCAACGCTGCCAGAACTGTCCTATACTTTGTCGGGGTATAGATTCCTCAACTAAGTTGAACCACTAAGCTATGCTTAAAAAGTAATAAGGAATTATCTAAAAAGTATGACCCTTTAACTATGTTGGCAGAAATTGCTCAAAGTTTGCAAAATAATTCTGAAAGACCAAAACTCAAAGTATACAATAATGTCTATCCCCTAAAAAGGGTAATTAGAACTAATATTTATAGAAAACAAATACCAAACTAAGTAGGAAGCAAAATAAGGATATAAATTCGCAGACACGGTATCGATCGATTTCGATCTACGGACCGTGGGTTGACCTATGGTTCGTAGGTCAGCTCCGTGGTTCAGGTACTGGAACCTCAAATTCTCTGATCTCATCGACTGATGTGCAGGACGGGTCGCCAATCGACCTATGATCCATCGTTACTTCCATGGTTCGACACTTGTTAAGATTTCCTTGAACTTGCACCCATGCTTGCCCACCTACGGTCCGTGGATTGTACTACGGTCCGTCGTGTCACTCCATAATTTGAGTACTGAAAATCAACTTTCTGAGCAGGACCTACGACTGCCCATCTACGACCCATAAATGGACCTAGGGTACATGGTTGGCTCTGTCAGTGGCTCCTTCTGCACTTTTTAGCTCATATCTCTCTCAACCACTTCCGAACCAATTTCCTGCAAAGATTACATTAAAACCATCAATCCTAATAACAAAACAACCGAAGACTCACACAAACTCTAAGTGACATGCATCAATAGTACCGTAAACTCACGATATATCAACACCCTCAACTTAAACTTGTTGTTTGTCCTCAAGCAACACACTAACACTCTAAATGACACTTATGTAGAAGTAACATACAAACTCAAGCAATCATATGGTTGACTCAATCAATTTCATCACCTAGTGCAAATCTTATCGTTTATACTCAATAAGCTAACTCATACGGATCAACACATGCAATAGACAAACCAATAGACATCACCACATACACTTTCAACAATTGCCAAGGTACCAACTTTCAAACAATGTAACTAGTGCCCTCACTTCAAAGAAATCCTTTTTCGCCCAATAAGTATGATTTTAAGTTCATGGATTCATTCAATACTCACGCTCAGAAGTGTATTCAAATACAGTTTGTGCTCAGTACAATAGGCTTGCCCTTATTTTCACTGCATCAACTCTCCAAACTATTCACTAGGATCACTATAGAACTTTCTTAGCTTGTAACGTAGCCTAAGGGTCAAGTAGGGTACATTTGGGTAGTTTTAGTGACTTATATACCCTCCTTGACATTACATTGGTTTTTACCTCTTTCCTCAACCAATTCTTGACATATTTTTATTTTATGCTCTTTTCCTTCATTCTCTTCAGCACAGATGTGACTTTGACTTTATTGCTCTTATTTTTCATTTTTCATTTTTTTATACTTCTTCTTTCTTTGTTTCTCATCATCATTGTCATTCTTTTTGTTTCATTTTAATTCAGTCACATTTTTTTCTATCTATTTCTTTCCTCTGTACAACTCTTTTCATACCCTTTACTTTTGGTTCCTTTTCCGCAGCCACCCTCAACTTATGTATTTGCATGAGTTAAGGTGCACAATATCCGATGTCGGACTAGGGCCAAGATCAAGGTAACCTTTTTAATTGGCCACCCACAACTTAGGCTTTTGGCGTAAGTTAAGGTGCACATGTCCAATGAGGGACCAGGGCCAGAATAATCATTTAAGGAAGGTGAGTTAGGTGTATTGAAAGAAGTTGTCTACATTAGGCTCAAACATTTGGATCAAGGGGAGAATTTATTTCTTTTGGTTGAATCATTTTCGGCTTTAATGGACTCATTTGAACAAGAGCCTATGATTATACCCCAATTCCTAGCCTAGATTGTCTTAACAGGACCAATGGGGCAAGTTCTAGATTGGCACACACTGCATGATTAAACAAAATCATATCTCACACATTTGGCACATTGTTTCGTTACCGGATTATTCAATTACCCAATTCAAGTTTTAGTTCTAGTCATGCCATCGTACCGGTTCTTTATCATGTCATATGAAGATCCAGCACATTCAACTCATTAAACCTATAGATCTCGCACATCTCCAAATTTCGGACAGGTATCAATTCCATGCTTCTTATATAATCATGCTTTAATTCTTTTACTTATTTTAACAAATACAATCCTAAACATATTGGTTCCACATAAAAGTAAATCAGTCCCTTAGGGAAAAATAACACATGTAAGAAAACCCTAAGGGAGGATTACGAGTTAGATTACTTAGACTTCACCCTATCACTCACAATCCATCTACCCCACCCCCAAAAAAATATGGTGTAATTTCCCTAAATGCATGCATAATAAAATAAAGCATAGGGTGAACCAAACCTATGGTGCATATGCACCGAAGACCCATCAAGAGATGGGTGGGTCCGTTTTCCTAGAACCTGCTAGATCAATACTAAGAATGCCATCAGTAGCGCCATCATCAATAGGTGGAAGACCCTCAGTAATGCTCAATACGCCAGATGGGCCAACATCCACCTCACAGGCCCACTGCTGCCTCATCTCCTCATCAATGATCGACTTCCACTGGGTTGCATCTAACTGCTTGCGCTCCCTTTTCTTTGCTTATTGAGCCTTCTCAGTATCAGAAGTGTGATCGGAGCGGTGGCGCTTCCCAGCATCATGGGAAGGGTAGGGTGGTGGAATAACGTCTCCAAAGAAGGCAATCATCACCACCTGATTCTCCCTAACCCTGGGTGCAGCCTCTGCAACAGTTTTAGTAGGGACTAGAAGGGCATTAACGTTGGCACAGAGACTAGCCAACTTTGTTTGGAAGGTGGTCACATTTTTGGTGGGTGCAAGCTTCTCCAAGTCTCTCAAATAAAATGCATAAAGGCACTTGTGGACTGCCATAATCTTCCTATCCATCATCTGTTCCATACGAACCTCTAACTCCTTAACAGAATGTTTCATCCAAGGACTCATGTGCTATAGCAAGGTCGCTATCTTGGCCTCCAACTTTTGGACTCAAGATAGAGAAACTAGAGTAGACCCTGAAGTAGGGGTGGCTCGGGATGAGTTCGTTGTCTGGCTAGTGGCGGTGGATGGGGGAGCATGTGCATCAATTGTGGTAGGAGGTATGGTCGTGTCATCAACCTGGATCTGCTCCATATCAATAAAAAGATTGACAACTAAGGGTGGTAGGTCAACTTGGGGGTCCCTCCGCAGTGCAGCAAGATTGGAATCATCTTGAATGAGGCCGATGTCCACAGTATTGATCGCCTCGAGCAACCTGTCACAATTCCAAATAGGCACTGAAGCGTCACTACAAAGATGTAATATCAAGAAGGGCAAAGTAGTTGTGGTCTTAAAGGCCCTTTCATGGATCTCGGTAATCAGAATGCGGGAGAAATCAACCTCCAACCCTGCAATAAAAGCTGCTATCATCACGGCCCGGTCCAAAGTAACAACATTATCCACCTGAGAAGGGGACAATCTTGTACGAACCACGGACCAGAAGAACTTCGCGACGAAGCTCAGAGTCGCTATTCTGATAGGCAGTGTCATATTCCTCACCCATTCAGTGCCTTCTCCCTCCTCAACTATGTGTCAGGTAATCCACCTCTGTAATATCTCTCTCTACTCGACATCCCGTTGAAATGTCCCTTTTTGAACGATACCCATTATGTAGTTGCACTCTGATGTATTAATTGGTAGAGTGTGGGCTGGGTTGTAAATAAAATGGTGAATGGTAGCCTCTGAGATGTCAACGAAGAAATTCCTCACTTGTGTGGCCTGAAGTGGAGGCTGGTCTAGTGGCTTAGCCCTTTTAGGCATAGCATTACGGACGGTGGCACTATAAGAGGCATAAAACTCCTGAGTCATCTCGTCACTAAACATACCCGTATTTCATGCCATCCACTCAAATTTCTGCCTCCAAAAATCCTCCTCTAAAACTGGCATGGTATGGAGACTTACTCTAAGTATAATGCACTTCTTAGTAATGGTCTTGGCCATCTTTTGGTGTATATTCAACAGCTTTCCGTCATCAGATATTTGGTACTGACGCGCAACGCACCACTTGATCGGCCTTGTAGCAATGGAAACCAGCTCAACTCTGGGAGCGTGCTGGGCATCCCCTATTCTATCAACATTGGAAGATGAAGCGGTGTTGCCGCTGGAACGGGAGCCGGACTGTGACTCAGAGTCGTACTGTGACTCTTCTGCATATGTGGCGCCCTCCTCAGACTGGGGGTAGTGACTTCGACCTCGTCACTAGAAGTAAGTATCTGCCTGACCATGTTCCTCGTGGTCCGGGGAAAGTAGGGGAACCCCTGGTGGTCTCCAGGATGTACTTCTAAACAGTGTCTTCATCTAACAGACGTCAGGAAGAGGCAACTGATTTTGACTTGCTCTTTCTTGAGTAAACAGGAGCTTGTTTCGGAGCCATGGTACCTGTGGAAGACTATTTAGTACCCAAAGAACACAAAAGGACACATGAAATAATTTCAGAACATGAATCAGACTTAGACAAAAAAAAACAAATTCCAGACAGTAGCAGGATTTGTGACCCACAGTGGGTTCCTACAGTCTGTCAATGGAACGACGGCCCGTGAGTCCCCTCAGTAGGTTAGAGTACCCATTTTTAGGTCTCTCATGTTGACACCACGGATATGCAGAACGTCCAGTCAATGAAACAACGGACCATAGTCCACACCGTGATTCACAACTTAGAAAACATTTCATGCAAGGCTAGCGACAGGCCACAACCTATGGTCCATAGGTGGACCTACGGTCCGTTGGTGGTGGCCGTTGATCAGTGTTGTGCCAGGCATAAAGTTCAACTTTCATTCAACCATCAATTTTAACAATCAATCAAACAAGCTAAGTCTACACATGTGTTTCAACATATTTTTCGGTAGTTCATCATCTGCAGGGTTTCGATTACACACAATCAAAACAACGAAACACTAAATCAAAACATCCAACTAGACCTAGAAAAACTATTTATTCGATTAAAATTACGTACACACTCACACCATCATTCCAAGGTTATTATCTAACTTAGATTCAGCCGAATTATTCAAGCATTTTGAATTACCCAAGGTCAAGTTCAACGTAGTGAATTCAAGTTTAGAAAATGAACGATTCAAAGTTTGGGAGAAATCGATTACCTTACAAGTAAACGACGTTGGTGAGTGTGTGATCAAGTACAAATGCTCCTAAAACAATGTGGACACCAAACCCGGACCTTGAAAGCTTGATGGAGAGGAAATGGAGATTTTGGGGGGAATAATAGTAAAAAAGGAATGTGGAAGTGATTGGAATCAGTTTGGGAGTAATGGGGGAGTTTTTAATAGATGAATATGGGGTTATTGGGAGGTTTGTAATGGTTGGGGAAAGAAATTGAAGTAGGGAATGAATTTAAAATGAAAGGTTATATTTAATTGGGGTTCGATTTGGGTCATCAGAAAACCCTAACTTGGACCCATGAGTCCCCATCGACGTTCCGTGGGTCGACCTACGGTCCATCGATGGGGATCGTGGTTCACTCTAACACTTAGAAAAATTTGGAATACATACCTGGGATCTACGGATGCCATCCATGGTCCATGGTATGACCGACAGACTGTCGGTGGGATCCGTTGACCACTGCAACAAGTTATTTACTGTAGATTTCACTTTTCTCCCCTACATACGTAGCAAACATTAGGATATCCTTTTTACATTTTTGGACACTTTTTAGACACGGACCCTATTTTTTCTATATCTAGCCAACGCTAAACATAAAAAATAATAAACACCTAGCTAAAAAAATACTAACATTTTAAGAAAAACTCCTATATCGAAAATAAACTCCTATAGTTGGCTAGAGTGTACAACTTGGGTTGCCTCCCAAGAAACTCTTGATTTAACTTCACGGCACGACGCAAACACCTTAATTACTCAGACTTCATCAAGTTGACATGCCTCTATCACTTCATTTATACTCTCAGATTTCCCCAAGTAGATTTTTATCCTCTGTCCGTTCACCTTGAACCTCGTTCCTTCCTTGTTCTCGAGCTTGACCACTCCATGTGGAAATACATGAGTTATTCTGAATGGCCTGGTCCACTTGGACTTGAGCTTGCCAGGGACCAAGGGCGACCTTGAGTTAAATAAGAGCACCAAATCACCGGCAACACATTCACGCTTTCAATCTTCTGATCATGGTACTTCTTCATCTTCTCCTTGTACAAGGCTGAACTTTGATATGCTTTTGGGAGAAACTAACCAAGCTCATTCACAACTTCATTTTTCTCACTATCAAAAGTCATTGTTACCGCTGCTAGTGCATCGACACCTAACCTCTCCTCAATAAACTCTTCCGAATCTCGCTCCAAAATATGATTTATTACCGCTACTGACTTAAGATCACTTTTCTGCTTCATAGACCTACAGATGTTAAAAGTCAACTCCTTATTGTTTAATCAGAACTTCGTCTGCCCTCTCTCCATATTGACCAAAGTACTCCCGATAGCAAGAAATGGTCTCCCTAGGTTGATGGGAATCTCAAAATCAAGTATCACAATGTTCGCTAGAAAGATGAACGACCCCATTTTCACAAGGATATCGTCGAGAACTCCAACAGTCCTCTTCACAGTTCTATCGGCCATAAGTAAACACATTGCAGTCGGTTATGGAGCTCCTAAACCCAATTTCTTATAAATAGACAATGGCATCAAATGAATGTTGGCCCCCAAATAATACAAATCTTTCTTAAAGTGCGACTTCCCAATGGTACAAGGGATAGTCAAAGCTCCATGATCCTCTTTCTTTTGCACACGTGACCTAGTAGCAATAGCACTACAATGTTATAGCCTCTCTTAATTCTAAAAACTATCAGCCCTATTTTTGGTCACCAAGTCTTTCATGAATTTAGCATACCCAGGCATGCTCCAGAGCTTCTATCAACGGGACATTTATGGACAGTTGCTTCAACATAGCTATGAACCTGCGATATTTTCCCTCTTCAGTCTTTTGCACCAATCATTGTGGAAATGGAAGTGTAGGTCCAGGTATGGGAAACAACATTTTGGGTCACCTCAGCTTCCTTTTTTATATCAGCTTTCGGAGTTTCAGCACTCTCATTCTCATCCTTATCTTATTCTATCACTCTCTCAACCTCAAACGGCATGGGGGGATCAATAGTTTGCTTTCCTCCGCGAGTAGTGACTGCCATACAATTCCCATCATTCTTTAGATTCTGGATGGTGTTGCTAGGAAGTGTGCTAGGCTGGTGTGGGTTCACAGTACCAGACAACTGACTAAACTGAAGCTCAAGTTGCTTGGTTGACACTGCATGGGCATCAACTTTCTGACCAATTCTAGATAAATCATTTCTACATAATTTTCTCATCTGTCGTATCAAACCTTTTCATAATTTTTTGCATCATATCCTCAATACGTGTCATACTATTACCAGCCTCTCTATTACCAAGAGCAACATAGGGACCAACCTTATCATTCTTGTTTCCATAATTGTTCCGGTTGTAATTGTTATCACGATTGTAGTTCCCATCCCGGACATAGTTTCCTTCACAGTTGTAATTTCCATAGTTTTGACCTTGGTTTTCTTGACCTTGGCGCCAATTATCCGAGTTGGAACCTTGGGCATTGGCTTCGAAACCACCTGTCATGCCCCAAACTCGAGGGGCGCCACTAGCTCCTAGTGCCAAAACTCAGACCCGAGCTGACCCTGCTGAACCATTTGTTACTATCACATGGCAGCCACACGCAATTAAGAAAACAAACAAGTATACCTCAGCTTAAAACTAAGCCCTCGGCCGGCAATGCCCTTGTCAACTAATCTATAAAAGAAACAACTACTCCTAGGATATAATATAAATAAATAGCCAACTAGCACATAAATCCTGATTGGGTTGTCGAGGCCACCATGATAGCTATACCAAAAGTAAAAGTAGGTATATATCAATATAATATATCAAACAACTCACAAGTTTCAGCAAACCAACAATATAGGCTAGTATGGCAATAACATAGCTATACACCCGACACACTAGTCTACAAGCCTCTAAGAGTAGTAAAGATTAGTGAGACAGGGACCCAACCTACCCATAACGATATATACAACAAAAGGTAACAAACCTCCCAACTGAATAAAAGTCAATCCTGCTACTGAGGAGGTCTACTCGGTCGTCTGTCAGGACCTTCATGCATGAATGCAGCTCCCCCAAGGTAATGGGGCGTCAGTACAAAATAATGTACAGAGTATGAAAGACAATACACTATGAGGAGGTATCCTGATATACTGGAATAATCTGATAAATAAATCAAGGATAAGATAAGTGTAGTGACCTGCTCCTAAATCTAAACTTATCAAAATTAATAAAACAACAACCTAACCAAGCCCCCATAAGCTCGACAGGTACAAACAGCACACAAGACCACCTACTCATGCCCCCATACACCCGGAAGGTGCCAATCAACTTATATACCCCTATTGGTAGTCCCCTAGCCCCATAGGAAGTCACATAGCCCTCTTAGGCATTAGTATAGCCCTGTAGGTAGTACATAGCTCTCTTAGGCATCAACATAGCTTATAGACAACTCATAGCCCTGTAGGAAGCACATAGCCTTCTTAGGCATCAATATAGCCTTGTAGGCAACTCATAGCCCTTTTACGCATCCATATAGCCCTGTAGGCAGAACATAGCCCTTCTAGGTATAGATCACATTCCTGCAGCTAACCACAATATCCCCAAGGGAAATAATAACAATCTAATCGCTAAAAGCAAGCAATTTAGGTATAAGCAACCTATACAAATAGCCTCTAAGTCGTGTCCAAAATAGGGACGCTACTAAGTGAATAAGAATCCCAACAAGGGAGGATTATATCAACTCGAGCAGCCAACAATCAACAATAATAGCTACAAGTGTAACAAGGATAACAACCCAATTGAATTGCTCCTAAGCTTTAAGGAAACATGCCGTAAGTAGGGAATAGTCTTAACATGCCTTTCCAATGAATGCTCGAAAGATCGTAGTTCCTTCAGGAAAGTTGTTCCTTATGTCCTAAGCTTCACAAACACTATATATGCACAGTTGGTACGCACCTATAAACAGTTCATACTTAATCTTCAATCGGCAGATTTCCCAAATTGCCATAACTTGTCGAAACGTCCGCACAAATTCGTAAAAACAACCATAAAAGGGTCCGGAGATGATTACCTTAGTTAACCAAGTGTAAACCTTGAAGAAACACCAATAACTACAAATTTATATCTTCGAAAACCAGCTCCAAGCCCAACTAATAGAAGGGAAACACGATTGCTACGTGTAGGGATTACGTTTCTAGGCACCGGGGGAATGTTTAATGGTAGAAATCGTCAAAAACTAACCTTAATCATTATAGAACTCCATAGGAACCCTCTCTTAATGTTTATCGCTGGTTTGGAACTGAAATGAAATGTTTTCATGGCTTAAAGCGTTAAATAAGCCGACATACCATATTTTTTACCTGACCCAGTTTCTGCCCCGACAGTCCCTAGTAAAACTCTCATAACTTTTTACTCTGGTATCGGTTTGATACGGGGTTTTGTGCGTTGAAAACTAGACTCATAGGACTTCGATTTAATGTGTGATAGGTCTTATAACTCTTCATATATTGGGATAAAACATCCAAGACATTTGACCCAAATTTTAAAGAAATCTTTAAAAAGGAACTTACCATAACTTTCGCCAACTTTTATTTTGCCACTTACTTAACTTCAAAACTTGAGATACAACCCTTGAACACTTAAAATATGACATACCACATCATTTTAAATTTATTACTCACCCTCCTTGTCTTTCCACGAAGATACAAGTTAATTTAGACGTTTTCAAAAGTCGGGGTGTTACATCCTTCCCCCTTAGAAACATTCGTCCTCCAATGAAAAAAATATCTGATTCACACGGTTAAGTTTTCCACTATCCAGGAACCAAAAATGCAAAAATTCTAACTTAGGCGTCTCACATAATGACATAAATTGCTAAGCATTATAGCTATGCAATAGCAGTGCGAGCAAATATACAATGACAACAACAATAATAATAAGCAACAATATAAAAAAAATCATATAGGTATCTTACCTCACTGCACCAATATAAATTGATATGCCATCACCCTGGGATATGAAACAAGTGAGGATCTTTGGACCTCATGACATCCTTAACTTCCCAGGTCACCTCTTCTCTATTCTTCTTTCTCCACAATCCTTTAACCGAAGCCACCTCTTTGGTCCTTAATTTACGAATCTGCCAATCTAATATGTCAACTGGAGTTTCTTTGTACGACAACTCCTCTGTGATCTGAACATCCTCAAATGGGATTGTAACACCCCTCAAAATGAGGTAGGATAAAATAGAGCTTCACATGGGTTTTATGCATTAATAACTTTTTAAAATAATGAAGAATAGCCTTTTTAGTCAGTTTAAAAAGTTTGGAAGTCAAACGTCAAGGGACGACCAAGACGTTCGGAAACTAGAGAAGAATGTGTTCTAGTGTGTCCTTAGGATTTGGGGAGTGTCGTATGATGGTATAATCTGGTGAAAAAGTTTAAAATAGGTAAATATATGTTCCTAGGGTCAAAATATTCGAATACGATGCCCCAGGGCCACCCTAAGTGGCCTTGAGGAGGACCCCAACCTTAGCCAAGCAAGCTGCCAAGGCAGCTTGCAAATCGCACTTGGAGGGAATAGAGGCGCGTCACACACTTGCTCCCCCAAGGAGAAAAAAGTCAGTTCGTGACATGGTGGTGTCGCGAAATCTACTGTCTAGAAATTTAATTCCAAATATCCTCAGGGAACAGCTCCGCGTAGCGGACTTGTTCCGCGATGAAAATGCAGAAATCTATTTTTTTTACTTCATTTAAGGGTCCAACTAAGTGAGGGGTAGTTTGGGTACCTTGGGTTATTTTTTTAAATGCTTTTAAGTATATATAAACATTTAAAGTATATTTTTAAAGTCATTCTCCTAAATTCAAAACCCTCCCTCTCTCAAACTCTCTCAAAAACCCCATGGAAGCTCAAGGTGAAAGATGTAGCTAGGGTTGATGGTGGCTACTGATTTCTTCTTCAATTTTGTTTGGTTATTGATCATTAAGGTATCGGGATCCTTTATCCTTGATTATTCTTTCTTTCAAGGAGCCCAATCAAAAGATTTTCAAGGTTTTTCAAATACACAAAACCCTATTTCGAATTCTAAGCATGGGTTCTTGCATTAAATAATTTTAAATAATGTTTCATGTTGTTATTAATGATTATTTATGGTTTTAAGAAAGATATCTTTGTGAGCCTATGTCTTCTCAAATTCTTTAAATTTGGCCTAAAGTGGGTTTAATGATTTTCAGTATTTGATGAAGGATTATTGAGTGGTTTGATGTGGGCTGTTCTTATACGATCTTAGATGTGTTGAGTTGCTGGCAATTGTTATTGAATCGTATAATGTGAGGTACTAGCCTTGAATGGTCATAAGTTGGGATTTAGCCTTTATGTTGGTAATTGGATATTGTATCGCTTAGCTTGTACAGTTGAATGTTGTTATTATCATTATTATTGTATTGTTGATTGTTGGGATATGAGGATGATGAAGATAGCTATGGAAAGAGGGAAAGTTGACCTAACTTGATAAATATTGTATAATTGGCATGGATTTAAGTATTGTGGCTTATGGCCTTTGAAAGGTAGTAAGATTGCTTGATCTATTAATATTGTTATAACTGCTTCTTAGGTTGGATCCACCTTTGGTGGAAGTGTTGCTTGCTGCTTTTGAATTATGATTGTGGCCATGAAGGGCATTATATGAGTATTGTTGTATTATTGTGTTTATATGTAAGTGAGACTATATTTAAACTTCTATATGAAGCTATATGTAAAGTACTATATGAGGCTAATTTGTAAAGTTCTATATGAGGCTAATATGTAAAGTTCTATATGAAGCTATATGTAAAGTTTTATGTGAAGCTATATGTGAAGATACGATGTGAATGAGTTTATGTGATCTTTAGGTGATCCTATGTAAAGTGGATAGCATTGTGATTTAAAGTATGATTTCTCATGATGTATATGTGTGATGATGTTGGATTATGAAGTGTCCTCAAATGATAATGTTGTGACTTGATTAGTAGACTAAAGTTATTATTCTTCTTACTTAAAGTCTCGAATGCATGAATGAGTGAAGTGGGATAGAACTAAGAAATGGTGCCCTTTCTATAAATGCTAAAAGAGGAATTCTAGGCCCATACTTGAATCGGTAGAACTAAGAAATGGTGCCCTTTCATAAATCTAGCTTTCCTATGTAAATGTATAACCTTGAAGGATGGGCCTTAGGGCGATATTCCCTTCTTGAGTGAAATGATAGACTTATAGATTGATGGAGACGGAACGGCATGAGAATCCTTATCCAAGAAAGTTAAATGAGCTATCCTTATTAACCTTGATTGGCTATGACTAAGAAATGGGGCCTTTGGTAGGAAGAGGGACTATGAGTTGGTTGAACTAGAAAAGGAACCCTCTCTAGTACATATGTGATTGAATATTCTATGGGAAACAAAGCTAGCACCGAGTGGATATGGTTAGGAATGTGGCCTAGTTGAGTATGAGATTAGGCACAATGAACTTCCTTAGACTTCCCCCAAACCATGTGCCTACATGGGTTGCTTACTAGTTCTACCCTTGGCAAGTAGAACAACCTCCACGTAGTAGGATAGACTCCGAATTCTATGCCTAGCTAGTATTGTCTATGTCTGTTTAGCCTATTCTCGTCATGTGGGATGTGCACTATAGTTATTGGATAGGTTCTACAACGTGTAGGTAGTAGTGTGGGATGCTATCTACACATGGCACGAGTAGGCTTTGAAGATACTAAAGTGAGTTCCCTAAGTTTAATGACTATTATGTGAAAGTCCCCTTGTGTGCTTGAAGGTCTCCTAAGTGGTTTCTTAAAGAATGTTGGTCTATTTATGTTATGTTGTAAAAAAAATGTCCTTATGCAAGGTAATCTTGAGGAACACTTAAGTGTGCTTGAAGAGGTTTTATGGGCGGTCACTTCTTGTCTCACTGAAGAGTGTCTTAATGTTATATTAGGTAGAGGTCCTATGGTAATGAAACGGCATGTGTTTTTCTAAAGTTAAGCGTGGGTTGGATATGGATATGTTGAGTATGTGTATGGTTGGCTATGGTCTTACATGCGAATGTTGACTTGTATTATATCTCTTATACTTGTGAAGTGAAGGTTTTATAAAAAATGATATGAAAGCATATATTCCTTGTAAATGTCTGTTGAAGCATGTTTTGCATGGTTTCCATACTTAGTACTTAATTGTGCTAACCCCTTTATTTCCCTTTTTGACTAAAGTGCAGGGATTGGGAGATGGCGACATGTCATAGCTACTTGATAGGTTTCTATGTGTTGACGATGAAGACTTGGTGAGTCCTTATAGATTGGAGGAGAACACCCTACATGTTCCTTTTGATGTATTTCTAGTATTTTGTTTAAGTCTTGTATGGGCTTAGTCCCATTGTTGTATTCAAGTATTAGATGGTTTTGAGACATCATGTATAAAGTCTAGAAAGTCTTCCGCTTACTATTTTTAATGAAATGTCTTATTTGTAAGGAAAGTTTTTAAATTCTTAGTGACTTTTATGATCTATGCGATGAATGAATGCCAAAGCTTATATGAGACCTCCGAGAGGTCGAATACGCATGTTACGGCTATGGGGTGCTCTCGGGTGGTTACAAACTTGGTATCAGAGCATAAGTTTCCTAGTATGGTCTTAGGTTGTCTCATAACCACATTTAATCGAGTTTTGTTCATAATGTGAAGCGCACTGCATTTTGAATAAGAGGCTATTGAGTGCTAAGAAAGTTTCACTTCTTCATTCTTTTAGTCGTGCCATGAAGTTCTCTCTGTAATGCCTTTCCTTGTTCCTTATGTGATGATCCTGACAGTGTGACCTTTGAGACGTTGTGGTTACAAGGGTTGAGGGAGAGGAATAGGTTAGTTGTGAGGCCAACTATGGCTTTGTGACTTGATGAAGGTGGTGTGGAAGGTTGTGATGATGACTCTAGGTTGGATGGGTTGCTTTATGGTTTTGTGTGTTATTTGTAGAATCCGACTTAGATATGTGAGTTGAGATATGTTGAAAAAGATGATGGAGTGTGGTGTTTTAAAGGGCATAGGTGTGATGAGTATAGAAGTTTAGAGTTGTGGTGATCCATAAGGTGGAAGGAGGTGAAATTGAAAGAGTTAGTATGAGTTCCTTCTAAGTGGGGATGTTGTGTCTTTATGGTCAGGCTTTTTGAGAATCTTTGCAGTCATGAGTTAGGCTTGAAAAATGTTCTCATTACAAGAGGTTTAGGGAATTGAAGAGCTGGGTGAGAATGGTTTTTGGTAAGATTGATGGTCTCTCCCTTGAGATTCTTATGGCATGTCCATGTTGACCTTAGCTTGGTTTACCCTTAAGTGGGGGATGGTAAGTTGAGTAGTGAGGGGGTTGAGGAGTGTTGACATCCTTACCTTTTCTTTATGTGACTATTGAAGCCTAAAACAAAGAGTTCTTAGAAGCTTGTAGCATGTCTTGGAGTCTTAGGTGAAAAAGAGTTTACCATGGTCTGCTTATATTAAGCATGTTTTAAATGATTTCTTGTTAAAGTAAGAAAATGGGTTTTCATAAAGTTATGTTCCTCATGTTGATGTGCATCTATAATGATTTGCCTAAATGTTGCATGAGTTGACTTTCTTAACATGCCTTATGTGTTATTGAGAAGTTGCATATTGAGCCTTTATGAGAGAATAGCTTAAGTGTGCCTTATGGTAAATGTTGCATAATTGTGCTTTTATGAGAAAATTGCATAATGTGCTTAATAATGTCGGAATGAGCATAATGTGAATTGGAGAAGGAAGTTCCTCCAATAGCATGAGAAAAGGTAAAGATGATGCATAAGGAGTTAGTAGATGTTGTGCCTACTTTCTTGAATTGCATGATGTTATTGTGGGACATTGATGTGGAGTGATGTTCCTCCTTATTATATGTATGGTTTATATTATGGTATGCATGAGTATGGAGTGTTTACTTTGGCCGTTTTCCTTGAAAAGTGTTTAAGTGTCATTCGAGGAAGAATATTCCCAAGCGGGGGATATTGTAACACCCCTCAAAATGAAGTAGGATAAAGTAGAGCCTCACATGGGTTTTATGCATTAATAACTTGTTAAAATAATGAAGAATAGCCTATTTAGTCAGTTTAAAGAATTTGGAAGTCAAACGTCAAGGGACGACCAAGACATTCGGAAACTACAGAAGAATGTGTTCTAGTGTGTCCTTAGGTTTTGGGCAGGTTTGGGAGTGTCGTATGATGGTATAATCTGGTGAAAAGGTTAAATATAGGTAAATATATGTTCCTAGGGTCAAAACATTCGAATACAATGCCCTGGGGCCACCCTAAGGGGCCCCGAGGAGGACCCCAACCTTAGCCAAGCAAGCTGCTAATGCAGCTTGCAAATCACACTTGGAGGGAATAGAGGCGCATCATGCACTTGCTCCCCAAGGAGGAAAAAGTTAGTTCGCGACGCGGTCGTGTCGCGGACTCTACTATCTCAAAATTTAATTCCAAATATCTTCAGGGAACAGCTTCGCGTAGCAGACTTGTTCCGCGACGAAAATGCAGAAATTCAGAAATCTATTTTTTACTTCATTAAATGGTCCAACTGAGTGAGGGGTAGTTTGGGTACCTTGGGTTATTGTTTTAAGTGCTTTTAAGTATATTTAAACATTTAAAGTCTATTTTTAAAGTCATTCTCCTAAATTCAAAACCCTCCATCGCTCAGACTCTCTCAAAAATCCCATGGAAGCTCAAGGTGAGAGATGTAGCTAGGGTTGATGGTGGCAACTGATTTCTTCTTCAATTTTGTTTGGTTATTGATCATTAAGGCATCGGGATCCTTTATCCTTGATTATTCTTTCTTTCAAGGAGCCCAATCAAAAGATTTTCAAGGTTTTTCAAATACACAAAACCCTATTTCAAATTCTAAGCATGGGTTCTTGCATTAAATAATTTTAAATGATGTTTCATGTTGTTATTAATGATTATTTATGGTTTTAAGAAAGATATCTTTGTGAACCTATGTCTTCTCAAATTCTTTAAATTTGGCCTAAAGTGGGTTTAATGATTTTGAGTAATTGATGAAGGATTATTGAGTGGTTTGATGTGGGCTGCTCTTATATGATCTTAGATATGTTGAGTTGCTGGCAATTGTTATTGAATTGTATAATGTGAGGTACTAGCCTTGAATGGTCGTAAGTTGGGATTTAGCCTTTATGTTGGCAATTGGATATTGTATAGCTTAGCTTGTACAGTTGAATGTTGTTATTATCATTGTTATTGTATTGTTGATTGTTGGGATATGAGGATGATGAAGATAGCTATGGAAAGAGGGAAAGTTGACCTAACTTGATGAATATTGTATAATTGGCACGGAATTGTGTATTGTGGCTTATGGCCTTTGAAAGGTGGTATGATGGCTTGATCTATTAATATTGCTATAATTGCTTCTTAGGTTGGATCCACCTTTGGTGGAAGTGTTGCTTGCTGCTTTTGAATTATGATTGTGGCCATGAAGGGCATTATACGAGTATTGTTATATTATTGTGTTCATATGTAAATGAGGCTATATGTTAACACTACAAGAAAGTATAGATATGACGACATTATATAAATGTCGTATTAGATCGTTTAAATGTCGTAAATTTATTTTCCGACATTTTATTTACATTTGAATCAAATGTCGCAAATTTGAGTGTTGTTAATTTTTTGACATTTAGGCAAATGTCGTTAATAAATAAACGACATTTATTTACTACATATATAAAAATGTCACTTTAAATTTTTGACATTTAGAAA
This sequence comes from Solanum gracilifrons, assembly GCA_029582605.1. NCBI lineage: Eukaryota > Viridiplantae > Streptophyta > Magnoliopsida > Solanales > Solanaceae > Solanum > Solanum gracilifrons. The sequence continues at coordinate 22,527 of JAJOOH010072042.1, forward strand.
AATATCATTAATAAACAAATGACATTTATTTATGACATATATAAAATGCCACTTAATCTTTTTGACATTTAGACTAGTGTTGGTAATTTTTTTTTTATGGAATTTACATTAAATGTGGCCTTTATAAAATGTCGTTTAAAATTTGATATTTTGGTCATCACTAAAATATAATGATGACATTTAAATTTCCTATCCACATCTAGTAAATGTGGAAATTTTTTAATGACATTTATTTAAAACTTTGTGATCAATTTCTATGAACATGAGATATATGTAAAAATAAATGCCTTTTTAGGTATTTTGAACAATTATTTTAACAATAAATTAAATGAGTTGCTCTCTCAAGTGTAATTCAAATTTAAGTAAAAACAATATTTTCAACTCTAACTAGGTCAAGATCAATTCTAATTCCAATTAATTTTCTTAATTTCTGGAACAAGTTCTGTCAGCGAAGTTTGACAAATTGACCTCTTTACAAGCCAAGTATTTCATAGTCAGCAATTGATCTCACTTTGGAGAGACTGCACACGAAGTTCATATAGAAAAAAAAATCTATTATTTCGTATTAAACAAAAAACAACACACACAGAGAAAAAATATTGAGAAGAACTTGAACAATTGTAAATACAGATTCATATGATTTAAAGATTCCAAACCGTCCACATCATAATCAATTTCTCCTTGACCTTAATTTCATCTTCATCAACGTCACTACCATTAGTAATGGATGAATGAATTAATAAAACAAGAAGTCGGTGAGGGGTGTAGCGGCTGGAGAAGTATAAGAAGTGAGTGCTAGGTTTTGTGATATTTATTTGGCCTCTTGGCCCATTAATTAACATATTTTTTATTTTATCTCCTCTTTTTCACATTTTTTTCATTCTTATGTACAATTACTAAATAATTGTAAATAAATGTAGTACTTAGCAACTATGGTCTATGACTAAACAAATAATTGGATATAAGAAAACAAAAATAATTATAATATATATGATCTTTACATTAAATAGAATAAAATAAAATAACTATTTTCATGAAAAAATGAAATATTAAAATAGAAATGTCAAAAGTATTATATATGGAACCCATTGTCGATAAGATTTAAATGTTGAGAAGTATTTTTAAGTGTTGAAGTTAATTTTATAAATAAACCGTTACGTTTTTTTAGTCTAGTAATTTTAATTGATTCCAAACTCATTAATTGTTATACATTATGTAATTACTATACTTATCATTCTATAGTTTTTCTTGATTTAAATATAAATAAAGAGTGATGAAATTACTTAATAAGATTTAAATTTTTACGATTTTGTGTAAGTGTCAGTAATTAGAGACTAACAATGTAATATTTGAAATAAATGTCATAATATTTTCAACATTTGTATCAAATGTCACAGTTTTAATGATATTTTTTTCCAAATGTCGTTATTTTTACGACATTTGACACCAAATGTCGTTGCTCTATGGCATTTGTCACCAAATGATGATGTTTTTAAGACATTTGTATTAAATGTCGTTATTTGTATGACATTTTTTTCATAAATGTCAAAAAATTACAATTTTTTGACATTTGCTTCAACAGTCACTAAATAAATGTCGTTGTATCTCCATTTTCTTGTAGTGAGTTGTGGGGAGGTTAGTAGAACACTCTAGAACTCCCTAGAGAATTTCCAAGAAAGATTTAGAATTTCCTAGAATTTGTAGAGAATTCTAGAATGGGACCAAAGTGTAAATACTATAGGGACTTGCCAAGTAATTTTTAATTACACTTTAGCCACTAGGTTGTAGTATAAAATGATGGGATATTCATTTGTAAGGCATCCAACAAAGTGTAGCAATCTTCCAAGCTAATACAAAGCCTTCTTCCAAACTTTCCAAATCTTTCTAAGTCTTTCTTTAAATTCTCTTAGTGATCTAGCTTCAAAGGGCTTACTTGAGCTAACAAGATCGTGAAAGATTAGTGAATAAGTTTTCAAGTGCCTCACAGAACATTAGTGAGAACTCTAAGTCCGTGACAGCGTGGTATCAGAACAAAGTTTTATACTAAGGGAATGACTAACGAAGGAGACGTAAACACCACTAGCACCACCAACGTCCGTCTGGAGAGATGAAAGAAGAACCGCAAGGGAAAGAAACACCAAAAGGGTAATGAGGAAATATTGCTCGACCCCACACCAAGCGAGGCGCTAACATCTCATCCACTTTCAACCACCAAAGAAAGTGACGATGAACTTGGCGAGGAAGCCATTGACGTCACCGTCAAAAATGAGAGGATCGCAAGGGTTGAAACGATAAGGAAGGCTGTGGAGATATTAGGCTGCCGTTTGAACGTAGTTGATGGCAAGTTCAAGACTCTTGAGGACTTCACCCTTGAGAAGACCGACAACATCCGTAAGGAGTTGGAGGGACGTCAGCGGGCCGAGCTTAAGATGAAGGAGGCTATCACTTCCTTGGAGTGTCGGCTCATGGAGGTGTTAAGCACGATTGAGACCATGAAGGCCGAGATGAAAGCACTCATGGAGGACGTGAAAGTTGGAGGATAGTCCTCGTCCGACCGAGATAGGGAGGCCAAGGTCGAGGCTCCCAAGACATCTATGTTCAAAGGCGTCCGTGATGCGCAAGAGCTGGAGAATTTCCTTTGGCATTTGGAGAATTACTTCAAGTGCAACAGGGTGAAGAGTGATGAGAGTAAGATCAACACCGTTGTGTTGTACCTCTCAGAGATGGACGTGCTATGGTGGAGTTGTAACGAGTTGGAAATAGGGAAGGGACTTTGCACCATCAACACTTGGGAGCAATTCCAAGTGGAGTTCAAAAAGGCTTTCTTCCCTAATAATGTCATCTATGAGGCGAAACGCAAATTTAGGGAGTTGAAGCAAATGGGCAGCATACGCGCATTCGTGAAGGAGTTCACCACCCTCACGCTATAGATTCCTAACCTTACGGATGATGATGTGTTGTTCCACTTCATGGATATGCAGCAAAATTGGGGCAGGATGGAGTTGGAACGTCGACAGGTCAGGACTATTGATGAAGCCATCATGCAGGCCGAAGCTTTGACATACTTCAGCCATGAAAATCCCAACAAAGCCAGTGAGAGGTAGTCATAACCACGGTGGGGAAGATTGTGGCAAAGTTAAGGAGCATCGACCACGTCCCAAGAATCATGATACCTATAGGTCCGATGGCAAGAAGTCTGGATGTCATGGCGACACGGAGAAAAAGGCAGAGCCTACTAAGAGGAACAGTTGCTAAATATGCGGTGGGCCGCACGGCTATGCCAGGTGCCCCGAACCTAAGAGCCTTGGTGTTATCCTGCGAGAGGGGAAGGAGAAGGAGGCATAGACAAGGCGCAGAAATGATGAAGTTGGGCTTGATAGGACTATGCGGAGCTATCACCAAGTAACCAGGGAAGCCGAAAGAATATGGTGCGCAGTATGTCGACATTACGATCAATGGAAGACTCGTTCGTGCTATGGTCGACACGGGTGCAGAGGCCAATATCATGACCAAGACGGCAGCGATAAGGTTGGGGCTGAGTTACAGTTCAAGTAATGCTCAACTTAGGATGGTCAATGCACCACCGACTCATGTGAGCGGAGCCGCGCATAGAGTAAGCATCGTGCTAGGCGAGTGGCAAGGTAAGACCAACTTCATTGTCCCTCATTTAGATCTCTTTGACATAATTCTTGGGCAAGAGTTCTTCCAGCAGTGCCACGTTCTGATCGATCCGTACCTCCAACAACTTTTAATCATGGAGCAAGGAGGATCATACATGGTTCCCCTGGTTAAGGCACCGAAGACGGAAGGACAAGTCTAACTAATGGCCATGCAGCTCGAGATAAACCTTAAGAAGGAGGAGTCGACATTCGTAGCCACCATTGCAAGTTTGAAAGAAGACAATGGTGCTAAAGGGTCCTTGCCACCATGCACTAGGAAGGAGAACAATATTGTGATGCCAAAGAATCCGCCAATAAGCTTGCCTCATAGGAAGGAGGTAGAACATAAGACCGAGCTAGAAGGGATAAAGAAAATGTTGAAGGAGTTGCACGAGGGCCTTGATAGAGTCACTGGACTCATGGTCGCGCATGCACAAGACTCAGGTGCTTATGCACCAGTGATGCGACGTGATCGTCGCATGAATATGTGGGGGAGAGTGTCATGTCCCGCCACTTCATAGTTCAAATTCGGCATCGGAATAAGGGAGAAAAATCTAGAGTTGTGGAGAGGTTAGTAGAACACTTTATAACTCCCTAGAGAATTTTCAAGAAAGCTTTAGAATTTCCTAGAATTTGTAGATAATTCTAGAATGGGACCAAAGTGTAAATATTGTAGGGACTTGCGCCAAGTAATTTTTAATGGCACTTTTACCCCTAGGTTGTGGTATAAATAGAAGGGGCATTCATTTGTAAGGCATCCAACAAAGTGTAGCAATCTTCCAAGCTAATACAAAGCCTTCTTCCAAACTTTCCAAATCTTTCTAAGTCTTTCTTTATATTCTCTTAGCGATTAGCTTCAAAGGGCTTATTTGAGCTTACAAGATCGTGAAAGATTTGTGAAAAAGTTGTCAAGTGTCGCACGGAACATTAGTGAGAACTCTAAGTCTGTGACATAAGGGATCATATTGCATACACTTGAAATTTAGTGAACACTTGAAAGAAAGAAAGTTATTTTATATTGTTCCTTTTGTCTTATATATTCTTGTCTTCCTCTTTATATTGTTCTTTTGTTCTAAAGTTTTACATCAAACAATTTATTTTAAAAAAGGGGAACTATATAATTATCATTTTGGAATGGACAAATTTACAACTTATAGTATGTTCCATTCAGCTTACCAACTTATTGTTGGAAATCTTACGGGAAATATCTTTTCACAAAAAAGCGATGGACGGCGTCGCTCTAAAAAGCGATGCCTTTTGCCACATTGTCCATCGCTTTTTAATAAAAATAATTATTTTAAAAATTATTTTACAAAAAGTGACGGACGGCATCTCTTAGTCCGTCGCTTTTTTCGCGGATTTTTGCACTAAATATATATATAATTAATAATTATTTATTTAATATATATAGAGACGCCCGTCGCTTTTATTAAAAATAATTATATATAAATTAAAAAATAACCACGTTATCCGTCGTTTTTAATTTATTTTATTTTATTAATTAGTTTTTAATAAAGCGAGGGACGGCATCTCTTAGTCCGTCGCTTTTTAGTCAAAATATTTAGTAAACTATTTAAAAAAGCGACGGACAGTGTCTCTTAGTCCGTCGCTTTTTGGTAAAAATGTTGGTCAACTATATTTAAAAAAAGCGGCGGACTTAGAGACGTTGTCCGTCGCTTTTTCTTAAATATCTAAAAGACAACTTGCCATATTCTTATTTTCATCTCTCTCTCTTCACTCTTATTCTCTCCCTTCTCTCTCTCTATATATATATATACATCGGTCTCCCTAGCTCCCGTCGCCATCACCGTTGCCGCCCTTCCCCGTCGCCATCGCTGCCCTTGCCCGTCGCCATCAATTGCCCGTCGCCATCGGTTGCCCGTCGCCGTCGCTGCAGCAGGTAGGGTTACATTTTAGTTTTTTTTTTCAATTCTAGTGATTATAGTATTGATTGTTTGTTAGTATAGTATTGTTTTTGTTTGTTGGGTTGTGTTATTCAATTGTTAATTTGATTTGATTATTGTTAGTTAGGTATAGATAATTGAATATTTTTATTTTAGGGTTTTTTTAAAAAAAATTGGGCATTGTTAGTTAGTGAAGAATTAGCATTTTTGTATTTTAGGACTAGTTTAAACTTGAGAATATGTAATTTGAGGTTGAATTGGGATTTTTTTGGATTTTATTTTAGGACTAGTTAGTAAAGTGTTAATAATTTGAAGTTAGAAATTAGTAATTGAAGTGTTATGAGTAGATGATGAATGTTTGAATGCCATGAATTTAGATGATGAATGTTTGAATGTCATTAACTTAGAACTTGAACTTGAACTTAAAATTAGAACTTGAACTTAGAACTTGAACTTAAACTTAGAACTTGAACTTGATATTAGAACTTGAACTTGATATTAGAACTTGAACTTGAATTTAGAACTTGAAGTTGAACTTAGAATTTGAACGTGAACTTAGAACTTGAACTTGAAATTAGAACTTGAACTTAGAATTTAAAGTTAAACTTAGAACTTGAACTTGAAATTAGAACTTGAACTTAGAATTTGAACTTGAATTTAGAACGTGAACTTGAACTTAGAACTTGAACTCGACCTTAGAATTTGAACTTGAACTTGAAATTAGAACCTGAACTTGAACTTATAACTTGAACTTGAACTTGAATTTAGAACTTGAACTTGAACTTAGAATTTGAACTTGAACTTCAAATTAGAACTTGAACTTAGAACTTGAACTTGAACTTATAACTTGAACTTGAACTTGAATTTAGAACTTGAACTTGAACTTGAACTTAGAATTTGAACTTGAACTTGAAATTAGAACTTGAACTT
>JAJOOH010072043.1:0-28566 GCA_029582605.1 Solanum gracilifrons
CCCCCTTAATTATGCTTATCGCTTATGGTCATTTTATTTGCTTCCGCGACCAAGGATGTGTAATGATACGCTATGAGGCTTGTTTGGGGTTCCTTCGGGTTCCCCATTCGCCGGTCACGTCTAGGCCCTAGGCTTGGGTCGTGACAGTAAAGGTGGAGGAACGAGTGGTCTATTGTATATTTCTTACTAGTTGGTTTCTTATGTTATGTGGTGGGCGTCGGGTTGAACGATGATGCCTACCAGTACGCGTGTTTTGTACTGATACTACTCTTGCTATGTCTTTTTGGACATAGTCTGGATGCAGGATTGGTGAGGTTTCATTAGGTGAAGAATAAGGAAATCTCCAGTAGCTTCTATTCTTCCTTCTGTATGGTGGGAGCTGTGTCTTTTATTTATTGTCCAGTTGTACTCTTAGTAGCTCTTGTACCTGTTTAGACTAGATCCATGGGAATTATTAAAATTACTTACAAGTTGAACCAAGAATGTATCTAAAGGTATTATTTATAAAATCATAAGTATTATATTTATTCTGTTTTCTTTAAAGTTCCGTATGTTTTATATTTATTCTGTTTTCTTTAAAGTTTCGTATGTTTTACTATTGTGATATGATAGTTCTCCTACTTAGGTGTTAGAGTGGGTGCCCGCACGATCCGGTGGTTTGGGTCGTGACACCCATGGTGGCGATTTTGAAAGGAAATTATGTGCTAGATCTTTGATAAGTATTCTTGATCCTAAACCTTCATTTTCCATTAATTAATTATGAATTTTAACATTAAAATGTGAGATTTTTGTGGGCTAGTGTCAAAGTTTTTCAAGAACCCAAGTTCTTAACTAAAATGGTGATTTTGAAAGGGTGTTGATTTCTTTTCCGAAATGATTTTCACTAATAAGTTTGTAAAGTCTTAAACATCATTTTCAAGTATTAAATTTCAGATTCAAATCTTAATTTTAGAATGGGGTTTTGAGTTGATTGACCCAGCATTCAAGAGGATTGATGTAGGTATTGTTGTTTCCAGAAATTTGGTGAGCTTGTGCATAGATTGTGTGGCTTTGGAAGTTGTTCGGAAGGGGAAGACTCAACTATTGAAGTGATTGTTTATTGATTTAAGGCAAGTGACTTCTTAAAACCTGTAATCTAATTGAATTCGTATGCTTCCTTTGTTGCTTGTGTGTTGGGAGTAATGGGAATGAGATGAATTGTTAAATGAACCACTTGTTATGTCTAAATAAACAAAAAAGGGGTTGAAATGAAAAAGGCTATGTGTTGAACCTGATGATGTGTTTTGCCTTAATGTAACCCTGATTGATTGATTGATGATATGTTTGAAAGAATAATTAAGGACTTGAATTGTGTAACTATTTTCTCTTCTATGTGGTGTGATATTGTTTGCGTGCATTTATCGTTGAACACCGTGATCAGACATGTGATGATTATGAGGCCGAGGTCTTTACCAAAAAGTGTGATCTTGCCGAGGTCTTTGTCGGCATTAGAATGATTTGGCCAAGGTCAATACCGGCAAGTGTTAATATGCCGAAGTCATTTCCGGCAATGGTTATAAAGCTGATGGGAAATGCTTTCGACTAGTGATATAAAGCCGGTGGGAAATAGTTCCAGCAAGAGATTGATTATTGTGAATGGGTGTATTAATGATTATGCGTGAATTGCTTGATACTCGAGATTGATGTACTTGTTGTGTGTGACTGAATTACTTGTCATTGAGATTGACTTATTTGATTCGTTAGATTGTTGAATTGTGAAGTTTGAACTGTGAATATTGAGATTGTGAGCCGTGTATTGTAGAATTTCTAGGATGGGATGATTTCTAAGGAGATTCGGTTGGAGTGTAAGAGATACTCGATTTCTAGATAGTTGCTTTGTTTAGTAGGCTGCTTGTTGGTATCGTGTTGTTGGTACTTACCTGTTACTTCTATACTTGTGCAGGTTCTGAGCTTGGACCTGCGTGATCTGTTCCTCTTTTCATCGCTCTCAAGGCTTGTCAAGGACTTGAAGAGGTAGTTGCTAGTTTGTCATTTGGTGAACCCTTTTTTTTTTCCTTTTCTTACACTTTGTTCTATTTGAGAAACAAAGACTGAGACTTGTATTTATTTCTTAATTCCGTACTTATGTATTTAGTGGCTTGTACAAGTTACAACCATATTTTGGGGGGTTTTAACAGAAGAATAAGTTTTCCGCTTTATCTTATTCTTGTTTTTGATGTTATTCCGCTTTTCTTTCGTTTTCGTTGGGTTAAGGCTGACTTGTCTTGTTGGGATAAGACAAGTGTCATTACATCTATTTTTTGGTCGTGACATACTCATGCTCAGATTTATAGTTCTTTTAGTTGTTTGTTTAATTGTTGATCTCATCCCTTACCTTGTATACCAATATATTTCATGTATTAATGCTACTTTGTGTTACTTCATTTTATGATGTTGATTTCAGCACCCATATTCAGATTTGCGGCCAGATGTTCCACTAAGCTCATCTATTTTCAGCATTGTGGTGAGTCCTCCTCGCATTCATAGGACTTCAACTATGAGTCAGTATATGTTATTCACTTCAATTGTGTTAGCTATTAGGCAGCCCAAGGTGTTGTCCTAGCAAATTATCTCATTTAGTTTAGCGGCTTTCAGACATTAGTATTTAGTTGTAATAGATATATTTTTCAAATCTATTTCAGTTATGATATTTATTTATAGCTTCCACTTCAGTTCTCATGTGATATGCTTACATATGTTATACCAAGGGTTAACTTGGGATCATTTGTGGTTCAAAACACTGTGTCTCAGTTAGGGTTGAGACTTCGGTCCTGACAACTTAGGTCGGTTTGATTTGATTTTTTTCATTAAGCAAATAACTAAATTAGTTATAGCGGTTTATTAAATCTATAAACCAAATCAAGCCAACATAAATTCAGTTTTTTTCTTTATTTTAGTAGTCGGTTCGTCCGATTTTCTCTATTTTCTATTTTTTTTATTTCTTATAATTACACCATGATTGAAAAAGATATCAGATTAAAGAGGGTATTCTCTTGGCCGTGTATTTCATTAAACATGTGAAGTTCCCAATTGAAGAAACATATGATACCATTGGCAAATGAGTGTGTGATAATATTGTTTGATGAAATCTAAAGGACACTTGAATAAATAAAATTAGAAAAAATAAGTATACAATAGAATATCCAAGACATCGTGTTAGGAAAATATATAAAAAAAACTCAAGAAAAGACACAATACATGTCAATTTTTTAAGTCATTTTAAAAGCCCAAATATGAAATTATATATATATAAACATTGAAAGCTATAAACAAATTTGAAAAATACTTGTAAAGTAGATTATAAATAAATACTTTTTAAATAAATAATTAAAATTATAAATGTATTATGTCGGTTTGGTTTGAATTCTATTTGACTTTTTTTCTATTAATACCAAATCAAACCAAGAACAGTCAGAATTTTTATTTCAATGCCAAACCAATCAAATCAAACCACAAATCGAATTTGTTTGTCGGTTTGACTTGGTTCGCCAGTTCAGTTTGACTTGATGGTTTGACCAGTACACCCCATATTTGCATTCATTCAAAGAGAAGAGTACATCAATATTTATGAGCAATTAAAGAGAGTAAAATAAAATTATATGTTATATTCTTTATAGATACTAAACTAGTAGATGGAAAGTAAATATTTTGCCATTAATGTAAATTTAAATTTGTAAGGAAACTAAATACTATAGAATATTTTAGACTAAAAAGGATAAAATGAAAATATTCTACGATTAATGTAGATCATAGAATAGAAGGAAAGTAAATTTCAACAATATTAACCTTCCATAAACTCATTTAAATATGAAAGTATAATTATATAAACTCCAACTTCAAGATTGACTTTTAGGATTTTAACTACAACTATTTAGGTATTAATTTTAATAAATATCAAAAGACTAGATTGTGCAATAAATTTATTTCTAAACTCGGTCAGATTATCTCAATCAACTTTCAATTATTTAATTATATGGTCTTATCAAATATTTAAAATTCAACTTCAAGGTTAAATTTTAGGAATTTAACTACAACTATTTAGGTAATATTTTTAATAAATATCTAAAAGACTAGATTGTTCAATTAATTTATTTCTAAGTTTTTTCAGATTATCTCAATCAACTTTCAATTATTTAATTATGTGGTCATATCAAACAACTATAAATATAAGTCAAAAACTCTTATTTTATATTCAGAGACAAATACTCACTTACATATTTTACTCTTTTAATTTTTGTGTACGGAAATATGACTGGAAAGGGGGTATGTTGGACCACTAGAAATCTTGATGAAGGAAAGAGAAAAAAAATTCTCGAGGAAAGATTGACATCGTTGTGTAAGAAAGTATATGAGTTGTCTATTCTATGTGATGTAAAGGTTAGTCTAATATCTTTTACTCCTTGAGAAACTGATAATTTTACTTGGTCGTCTTTAACTGAGGCTAATGAAATAGTAAATAATTATCTAGCTTGCCTAGAGAAACAAAGACAATACAAGTTAGTTGAACATGAAGCCTACCTTCAATCTATATTGAATGATCGGGAAAAAGAAATCAGGGAAGTAGAAAAAATAGTTGAGGAGAAGGAAATGGAGAACCTCTTCAACCAACTTGCTGAGGGAAGAAAAAGGTTCAATGAAATTGATATTTGTGACATCAAAGAGTTGTTAAATTTATTTAACGATAAGAGGGCTAGACTAGACCAAATGGAGATGCAAGTCGGTGAAAATATTGCAAATGAAATTGGTGCTAATGACAACAATGCTGGAGAAGAGAATGATGGGCATCCTAATTAAAATGTTAATTGGGCTTTTATCTTTGGGAAAAGGCATAGATTCCCCCCTAAACTTGTCCCGAAAAGTCAGTTACACACTTTAACTATTTCGACGACCTGTTACACACCTGGTCTTGTTTAAAGTGATATTAATTCCCCCTTTAAAAGATAATCTCAGTTTTTGTATGAGAAACTGTTGAACACGCGTTTTGGAAACGAAATTAATATTATTTTAACCTTTTTCCCTTAATATTTTCTCACACTTTCTTAAAATAGTAATTCCTACTCTGTGTGTTCTTCCTCCCTCTCCATACATCTCTTTGTTTTTTAAAATTTATTTCTTCTTCCTTCTTCATAAGTAGAAGAGGAAAAGAAATAATTTGAAGAAAAAATAGGAAGTAGTTAGATGATTATGAAGTATAGAGATGTTGACGGCGGTGATATGTTGGTGGGCAACACCATTGTTGCCGGTGAAACAAATAAAAACTTTCAAATCTATAAAATTACTTTCAGATTCGTAATTTTCTTTTAAAATATTGATAAATATGGATGAAATTAATCATTTTATGTGTATTATTTGTGCATAATGAATAATCAAATATGCTATTGATGGCGGCTTGAGACACAAAATGACATTGTGATGGTTGTAGATTGTGTTCCGACAAGAATAGAGAAGACAAAGATAGAATAATCATTTTCTTTCTATTTCTTTTTAAAGTTCTTCTATATGATTTTTTTTTTTTAATTCTTCTGTATGAGTTTTTTTTTAATCGAATTTGGACTCGTGGTCCTATTTTATTAAGCAAATTCTTCTGTATGAGTTTGAAATGCTTCCATGAAAATAAGTGATGAACTAATTATTGGTGACAAAGAGAAGAACCGTTGAAGAAGAAGAAGTCAAAATAAAGAAAAATGTATAAGCTTTAAAAGAAATTGAAGGCCACCAATAAAAAGACACAGAAAAATATTATTGATAGAATTAATATATTAGAAATTATAATACTTAATTATATTATGACCAATAAGATAGTGCCATGTGTTAAAATTTAACATTTTAACATTTTTTTCCTTCTTCTCACGCACCATAAGGAAGGTGAAGAGACTTTCTCTGCCATGTCATCTTATAAGGGGGTATTAATATCAGTTTAAACAAGATCAGGTGTGTAATAGGTCATCGAGATAGTTAAAGTGTGTAACTGACTTTTCGGGATAAGTTTAGGGAGGAATCTATGCATTTTCCCTTTAATCTTTTTATTTTACCATTACCTAATTTTCCATCTTGTATTTTAATAGATTTCAAAGTTATAAGTTTGTTGCTCATTATTAAAATATTTATGTTATTGTTGTCATTTTAGTGATATATGAAAGGGAAATTTTCAGAAACAACTAACATTGGGCATTAATCAAGACTCATTAACTATATTTTCAATATTTACAATCCGTAACTATATTTTTTATTTTCTATATGTTGTATCCATTGTATTTTTTGTTATTTTCCTACAAAAATACAAATACAACTTAACTTAATTGAGTAAAAGAGTGAGGGGATCTTTTCTGATATGGTAAAGTAGAATAAATCACTCTCTACACATACTCTTGTTTCAATTTTGACTCTCGAGTGTATGTGATTCATCATTTTTGATATGATAAATTAGAATAAATCACTCTCTAAAAATATTCTCATTTCAAATTGGACTCTCAAGTGTTTGATTCATCATTATTCTGGAGAATTCATAATCAAGTACAAAATCTGCCAAATATCTTGTCTTGTTTATGAGTCATTTGTATTCAAATGTTGCCAAATGTTATCACCATGAAGGCCATTTTGAAATTTTCTAGAAAATTACCATTTACCACTCCTGCTAGTTGTCCCGAGTCATGTTTGATCAGATTTTGAGGTTATATTTGAAATCAGATTGAAAATTTGATTTTTTTTTGAAGTTTTGAAGCTATGGAAGCTTTTAAGCTGAACTGGTTGACTTTAGTTAGAATTTGGAGTTTTGAATCTCATAATGAAATTCGGTCAAAATGGTATGGCTTCACGTACTGAACCCCAACTCCATACCGAGGATTCAGTAAAAATTTTGTAAAATAATCGACTCGAAGCCATATCACTAAAATATTCATAGAGTAACACATAGGAAAAGCTGAGAAAATCGCCTAATAACCGTAAACTGGCTCCTAAATGCCCAATAAAGCCATAAAAATAGTTAGGCGTCACGTACTTCTCCCTAACTCCCTATAGTGGGTTTCATATATGTTTTTTTTTTTAAAAATCAACTGGAAGCCATATCACCAAAATATTAATGGGTTAAACATACTCGAAAAACTAAAAAAATGTTTAATTATATTCCTCTTAAATGGTCCCTAAATATCACAATCCGAAGTATACCCTAGATGTGACATGACGAATAAGACCCTGAGAGATCCTAAACAAGCCACTTGACATAAGCATTATGTAAATGAAATACAATAAAGGAGATTATAAGCAATATAAGTTTCAACCCATAAAATGACATAAAAGATACCAATAGAGTGCATAAGAGAATACACGGAATACTACTAAGTCTGACATAAGCCTTCTACTATCATAGACATGACTAGGACAAACCCCTAGGTCACAAACATAAATCTGAACATTGAAAAGACATCAAAGTAATAAAACTATCCATTGCCTTGCCCTCTTGGTACTATCATAGACATGACTAGGACAAACCCCTAGGTCACAAACATAAATCTGAACATTGAAAAGACATCAAAGTAATAAAACTATCCATGGCCTTGCCCTCGAACCAAGAGGACATACAAATCCAAGTATTAAATAGCAGATCAATCCCGATCTAGCCACATCTGGGAGGAGAAGCGTCATATCCTATATTATGAAACAATATAGGCACAATATGCATCAATACTTTGAATGTACTGAATATAGGGAAATGCATAAAAACGTAGGCATGATAATATGATGAATTCAAACATGATATGCATGACCAAACAAAACGAAATAAAAACCTTTAAAGAGAAATCATAAATCATGAACAAGGTCAATGCGTATTGGAAACCATAGAAAAGCTTTGGAAATATTTTTTTGAAGAAAATATATTTCATTTGTGGGGTACTTACCATTAACCGACAATAAGACCATGTGAGCTACAACATGGAATCTGATGTGACCTTCAACTGAAAAGAGAGAGTCTACTTGGCAAGGTAAGAACTCCGTATCATTCATTATTGCTAAAGTAGATCCACTTGCTAGGTTATTTAAGACAATCGTATGATGGAACATAGTTTGGGACAAGAGAATCGTTACTAAAGACCAAACCTATTCTAACAATAAGGCCTTCATTCCAAAGTCCTCTCGGTGCTAAGTAAATTCCAATTGAAAAGACATAATCATAATCATATCAAAATACTTGGAAAGAAAATAACGTTAGACTACCTACCCAATCATAAATTCATATTAGAATAGCTCCTTTTAAAACCATGATTTCATATTAAGAAACTTGCCTTCCTAAACATCTAAATCATGATCTCTTTTCAACTGTGAGAAAATCTTTCACAAATTATTGACACTTTTAGTCATAAGTCATCAATTTCATAAAACATACCTAGATTCATAATCATAATTCATAAGTTCATAATCATAGTTCATATTCATTAAATAGGCATAGCCATGGTCCATATGAAATCAATTGGAAATTATGTAATTGAGTCAACTCATGCGTAATTAGATTGAATTTTAGCAATTGAATCATAATGAATTGAACCCATGGAGAATAGCATGAAACCCTAAATTTTGGGTGAGAATCAAATTGGAGAATTGAGATTCTTTTGGAACCCAATAGATAAAAGGAATCCATTGGTGAAGTTCTCACATACCTTGATAATAAAAGCCATAAAAGCAAGAGAGAAAACTATTGAAGCCCTTAAAACCCTAGCTCTTCACCTTGGATCTTGAGAGAGAATTGGAGAGGATGAACTTGAAGGGAAATTGGGGGTTTTGAGTGAATGTGAGGGAATGGTTAGGATTAGGAGTAGAAAATTATTTATAGGTCATTAGAATAGTCTAGAAATGACGTAGTTTAGGCATTGAAAGGATAGAAAAGACTGAATTAACCCTATCTTTAAATTGTTGGATGACTTCTACGGTTGTGTGCTACGATTTGTAAGAATTTCTATGAACTGTCCAGTTCAACTATAGAGTCAAGTACTGGGACCAAAATACTGAAAAATTTCTATGGGAACCTTCTACGGATCATTAAATATTCAACGGCTCGTAGAACCAACCCGTAGAACCCATGTACCGAAAAATCTTGTAAGTTCAATCCCTTTCCACATATGCCTTTTTATGGCCTATAATCTTTCCTCCGATCCATAGATATCCAAAGTCTATTTTTCCCCAAGTCTGCAACCATTCCTAAGGGCACTACCTATGGCCCGTAGAGATTCCTACATATTGTCCAATGCATCCGTAGACCATCATCTAGTACATGACATTGTCCAAAATCGAACTTAAGTCCTACAACTAACTTTTTATGATCCGTAGGATTCCCTACGGTTCATAGGTTTGTTCGTAGAAACATGCGTTAGTGCCAAAACACAACCTTTCCTTTCCAATTTCTGAGGTATTACAATATATCCCCTTTGAGGACATTTTTCCCCTAATGAGACTTAAGCTAGAATGAATATAGTATAGGGGAGAGAGGATAACAATCCAACTTGAATGCAATTTACATCAAAGATGCACATAATCAAGAAGTAATCGACTCCAAGCTAAAACATAAGCTCAAAACAAGTTTTCATGAACATTCATACATATGGAAACATGAGAATGAGTAAAACGCATGAATCCGAAAGAATGAACCATAGGGAACTTAATATCTCAAGCTAGATAGGAGCCTAGGGAAAGATATGAGAATTTTTGGACATCATATGGCTTTGGCTTCCCAAGAAGCACCCTCAACTAATTTATTCCTCCAAAGCACTTTCACGAAAGAAACTTCTTTATTTCTTAACATCCGTACTTTTCAGTCCAAGATTTCAATCGGATCCTGTTTATAAGAAAGATTTTACTTAACTCCCAAACTTTCCAATGACACTATAGACGCCGAAACTCTAACACACTTTTTCAACAAAGAGACACGGAATACGAGATGCACCGATGCCAAATTGAAAGGTAACCCTAATTCATAGGCAACTTTGTCAATACACCTCAAAATATGATATTGACCCACATATTGGGGACTAGCCTTTCCTTTCTATCCAAACCTCATCACACCCTTCATAGGTGAAATTTTTAAATAAACTCAATCATCAACATCTAATTCAAGCTCTATTCTTCTAGCATCGACATAAGACTTTTGTCGACCTTGAGCCATTTTCAACCTTTCTTTAAAATGTTGAACCTTCTCCATAGCCTCATGCACCAACTTAGGCCCTATTAAAGTGACCTCACCAAATTCAAAGCAAACAATAGGAGACCTACAACTCCTACCATAGAGAGCCTCAAATGAAGTGTTTTGGATACTTAAGTGATTCTTATTATTATAAGCAAACTCGATCAAAGACAAATGACCATCCCTATTAATGTCAAAGTCAATCACACAAGCTCTCAACATATCTTCCGAAGTCTAAATAGTACGCTCGGTTTGTCTATCGGTATGTGGATGAAAAGTCATCCTAAGCTTCACTTGTGTACCAAGACCCTTTTGAAATGACCTCCAAAACTAGGACGTAAACTGAGTACCACGATCAAAGGAACCCATGCAACCTTACCATTTCTCAAATATAATGCTTAGCATAGTCTCCGGCTGAAAATAAAATCTTCACCAAATATAAATAAGCCGACTTTGTTAACCGATCTACAATAATCCAAATCGAGTTAAACTGGCGATGAGTATGAGGTAAACTCATAATGAAGTCCATATTCAAATCTTCCCACTTCCAAGTAGGAATGCTAATGTCTTGAGCCAAACAATACATCTTGGTGACTCCTAAATGAATAGAATATCGAAAACGATAAGCTTCCACCAAAATTTGATTTCTTAACTCATGAACATTCGGAACACATAATCGACCTTGGTAACGAAGTACAACATCTCTCCTTGGGAGAAAGTCTTAATGGATTTTTTGGAAGCTGAGTTCTTCAATTCAACCATAATCACATCAAGATCTAGCATTCACATCCAAAACAACATATGATTTTGAACTATTTTGAACAATCATACCACCTTCATTGGAATCAATCCAGTGAACACCTAATCTGGCTAGCCTATGAAAAGGATCACGACTAAATTTTTCTTGCCATCCTCAACATGAACAACACTACCTATTGATAGTCGACTAAGAGTGTCGGCCACCACATTCATTTTACCCGGATGATAAAGGACACACATGTTATAATCTTTTAAATAACTCAAGACATATCTTTTGGGAAAGATTCAAGTACTTCTGGGTACATGTATTTCAAGCTCTTATGATCGGTGAACATATCCACATGAACACCATATAGGTAATGTCTCCAAATCTTTAAAACAAAAACCACCGCCACTAACTCCAAGTCATGAGTTGGGTAATCTTTTCATGCAGCTTCAATTGCCTTGAAGCATACGCAATAAATTTTCCATGTTGAATCAAAACACAACCAAGACCAATCCTTGAAGCATCACACTAAACCACAAAACTATTTGATCTTTCCAATAATGTAAATATGGGGGCTGAAGTGAGTTTATCCTTCAACTCTTTGAAACTCTTCCCACAAGCTTCTTAATATACAAATTTTATCTTCTTCTGGGTCAACGTCTGTCAGGACCCAAAATTGGACATGATGGCACTTGTCTTAACCCACCAAGACTAGTCAGCCTAAAACACAACCATTACAACAAAATGCGGAAATTTTAATAATAAACTCAAAAATACCCCCAAAATCTGGTTGTCACATGCACAAGCCTCTAAAGGATTACAATTGAATCAAAAGAAAAATACAAGTCTCATATGACATGTTTCTAGGGTAGAACAAGATCATAAACAGGAGTATGAAGGTCTGCTGAGTTGACAAACAACTACCTTACAAATCTCTAAGAAGCCTCGGAAAAGAAGAGAATATATCACAAAGGTCTGGTCAAGTAACCTACAAAAATATGTAGTAGCAGGGGGTGAGTACCAAACCATGTGGTACTCAGCAAGTAAACCTCTAAACACAAGCTAAGGGTATAGAATACGGGTACTCCTTATACGCCAACCGAACCTTCACAACTACAACATGCATAAAATCAGCCCAACCTAACAATTCACAATTCACATAGCACATATCTCAACAACAACATTCTAACAATCACATATTCTCAACAACAAGCTCAATATTTATCAATTAGAATCTCCACGACTACAACCTGCTAAAAACTAGCCCAACTTAACAGTTCACAACTCACATAGCACATATCTCAACAACAACACTCTAACAATCACATATTCTTAACAACAAGCTCAATATTCGTCAATTACAATCTCCATGACTACAACCTGCTTAACACCAGCCCAACCTAATAGTTCACAATTCACATAGCACATATCTCAACAGCAACACTCTAACAATTACATATCCTCAACAACAAGCTCAATATTCACCAATCAAAGTTCCACAAAAAGGCACTCACAAAGAAGGAAATGGTTAAGTAAACACCCAACAAGCGATACACTTCAAAATGTAGAACCTTTAACAACACTCTTAGACAAGTGCAATTCTTCATAGTAGTTATTATATAGGATCTCATAAGCAAGGTTGTGTGTGTAGAATCACTAGTATACTTCAACTATATCAAACAACACCAAATCTTCCATAATTGAAATGACCAAGTCTACCCAAGATGCCACCCTACTAAGAGGACAAACATAGGATCGGTACCCCTGATCCACCACTAGGGATTTACCCATATATATGGGAAAAAAAAGTGTGGGTATAGACAACGAATCACACTCCAAACCATATTCAAAATGAAGTAGATGGTCACATAAGAATATATAGAACCAAGGTCGGATTACACTAGATACTCCTTCCATACTGCCCATACAAACATTTTCATTCATCTGGCTGTATCTCTTTGATTTTTAATCACCCACAATCAATTAGTCTAATCTCCATTACAATTGTAAACATTACTCGATTCATTGAATCCCACATGATCTTCACAATACTCCAATAAAGTCAACACTCCTAATACTAACAATTCATCATAACCACCCTGATCATTTACCTTACTCTCAAACAGTTACTAGTATCAAAGTCTTTTAACAAACACATTATCACCTCCAAAATTTTCAAACTATGGCGCTCTCTCTTTCCAAATAAGCATTTTATGATAAATACGAGTCTCACACAAGGCTGATAGCACTAATTTCAAATTTGATAGTACCTTTCCATCGAGATAAAGCTATTAAATCACACACAATGTCAACTCCACGCAATCTTTCACATACCAAGTTTTCAACTGCCATTCAAATCATCATATACCTCATGCCAAAACTTAGAGAAATTCTTATTCACTCTAATGCCTATGTAGCACATCATGACTATTTGTATCGTCCCATCAATAAAGTAGTTTCAATCCCCTTGAATCCTCATTAATCATATAAAATTGTAGGTCCACACCATTGATCATCAATAAGTTACCTATCATAATTTGAACAATCTAGCTTGACATAACCACATGGAATCTTCCACACATTATTGCTTCTCAACCAAACAAAACTCAATCTTTAGAAAAGTTGATGATAATTCCTAGTAAGTCTGTACCGAACTAGTTCACATCTCACAGTCATATCTAAACTCATAGGCAAAAATTAATAAATCTTTCAACTACAAACCAAGGGTTTATACAAGAGGTCTTATTTCTTCACTTTTCTTCAATCTTTCCCATGACATAATATTTTAAATAACTTGAACTCTTCAATACACTAGACTCTTGTTCCTTTTGTTGTCTCACTCACCAATCTTATTCTTTGGCCAACTGACCTTGACATTTTTACCTTATCCTCTAAATAAAAACGTTAAATGAAACCCTTCCTTAGGTCCATTGAAAAACCCAAAATAACACATTTTATGACTCAAGTCATGTACAAGTCCTTCCAAATGTTCAATTTTCAATGTGATCGATCATTTCTTACCTTAGCTATCCATACCTTGACAAAACATACTATCACGAACATAAACTCACCATGAAAAACTTGAACTTTTGAATCTAACTGTGTAACACAATACCATTATCTATCAACAATAAAGCACTTATCATCACACTCGAGTCAAACGTCTGTAGACTTTTTTCTCAAATCTTATCCAACAACTTTTAACTGATAGGAATGACACGTAAGACTATCACTATAACCATAGTAAAACAGATGGAACCACATGTCTCTATACCTCAATTCTCAATCCCTTTGAAGATACCTCTTTAGCCCTTGCAATAAGCTAAATTATCCTGAGCTAGTAGTTATGACCATCTGAAGTTGACCAAAAACTCAACTTTAACTCACTTACAATTTTCCAGATTTCCTTATACTTTCCAAAATAACTATTTCGAGATTTTTGACTTCCTTCTAGTTCTTTCTATTTGCGAGATGTTATAGTTACGCATGAAAAAACTCAGAAAATCACCTAATGTCTTCAAAATGGCCCATAAATGCCCAAAAATTTAGTAAATAATTTTGAGGCTTCACGTAATGCTCTCCCAACTCCATACGGAGGCAGATCAACCTATTATCCCTACAACAACTTTTATCCATTGAGCGACGACCCTTCCAATAGGCACCGTCCGATCACAAAGGCCTGCGTATAGGTTTCACAAGAAAGCGACATCTAGACTTATCACCAAAATATTCATTGTCTAATACACATGAAAAACAGAGAAAATTGCCTAATTCCTAAAATATGGCCTCTAAATGCCAAAAAATGGTGAGGCTATACGTATTTCTCCCTCGACTCCCTATAGAGGGTTCCGTAAATTTTTTGCAAAAAGATGACGGGAAAATATATCACCAAAATATTCATAGACTAACACACACAAAAAATTAAGAAAATTGCCAAATTCTTGTAAATTATCTCCTAAAGGCTAAAAATATTGTAGAAAATGGTGAGGCTTCACTTACTTCTCCCCTAACTCCCTAATGTGGCTTCTGTAAAAGTTCTACAAAAAAAAATGATCTGAAGTCATAACACCAAAATATTCATAGGGTAACAGAGGAAAAACTAACAAAATCACCTAATTCCTGTAAAATGGTCCCTATATGTCGTAAAAATTACAAGTCTTCATGTACTGCTCCCCCAACTCCCTGCGAAGGGTACTGTAAAGGTTTTTTTTCGAGAAAATCGTTCGAAAGCTATATCACAAAAAATATTCATGGGTTAAACAAATGAAAAAATGAAAAAAAATCGCTTAATTCTTTTAAATTGGCTCCTAAATGCCCGTAAATGACTTAAAATGAAGAGGCTTTATACCACTTCCCAACTCCTTGCCGAGTGTTTTATAAAGGTTTTGAAAAACAATTGACCGAAAATCATATCACCAAAATATTCATGGGCTATCACACAAAAAAAAAATCATAAAATCGCCTAATTCTTCTAAAATGATCCCTAAATGCCCGAAAATTCAGTAAGAAATGGTGAGTCTTCATGTACTGTTCTCCTAACTCCCCATCGAGAGTTACTTGAAGGGTTTGCAAAAAAAATTAACAAGAACCCATATCGCCAAAATGTTTATTTACTAACACACACAAGATGTTGAGAAAATTTGTCTAATTTTTTTTTTTGTAAAATGGCCTGAAAATGCCCAAAAATATCTTTAAAATGGTGAGAGTTCTCATACAGCTCCTCCAACTCCCTGAGGAGGGTTTCGTAAAGATTTTGCATAAGAATCAACCAAAAGTCATATCACCAAACTATACATGGGCTAACACAAAAAATTGAGAAAATAGCCTAATCCCTAAAAAATGACCCCTAGACCAAAAAGTCGTAAAAAGGTGTGGCTTCACATACTGCTCCTCAATATCCCTATAGAGAGTTCCGTATAGGATTTTTACAGAAAATTGACAGAATTCATATCACCAAAATATTCATGGACTAATACATTAGAAAAATAGAGAAAATCATCTAATTCCTGTAAATAGGCTCTTAAATATCCAAATATTCTACAAAGATGGTAAGACTTCTGCTCCCCTAAAAAATGTTGTAAAAATGATGAGACTTCACGTATTTATCTCTCAACTTCCTCAGGAGGGTTTCGTAAAGGTTATATAAAAAATTAATTGGAAGTCATATCACCAAAATATTCATGGGCTAACAAACATGAAAAACAAAAAAATTAGGATAAGGCACAAGTACTCCCCTAGAGTATGACCGAAATCACAGAGAGACACATTAACTAAACTAAGGTCCTATTACCCCCTGAACTCATTTTTTTAAAATTTTGTACACCTTTTGGCTTACGTAGCATGGAGGTTGAGGTGCGTGGGAGATATTTGGGTGTCACGTAAGCCAAAAAAGGTGTACAAAATTAATTAATATTAATTCATCTTATTTAAGTTTTAGTAAGATTTGGTAATTAAACCCAATTTGGCTAACTTGTCAACTCCAATTGGTTACAATTATAATTCATTAGGCCATATTTTAAATTGCAATCCTAACCATTTTGTTACCTCCAATCTTGGACCCAATTCATTCAACCCATTTTCCTTTGCTTCCAAAACCCAGTTCCAAATCAAGAGAAATCCACCAAGAATACAACAACAATACGTACAGCAGTACCAAACCGACTCCTGCGTCTTTTTCTTTCCAAACGACCAGCAAGCAGTGGCCCCTATAGGAGCCATCACCATTGCCGTCCCCCTTTCCCCTTTTTCCAAAATTTCCCATCCCCTTCATTATTGTCTCGAAAAAGAGCATTTCCATTCAAAATTTCTGCAAGTTTTCCCTTCCATTCTCTCCTATATATTCCTCTTCTTTCACTGTTTGAAAGAGACAGAAAAACACAGCCCAGAGGAGTTAAAAAAATAGAGTATTCGAATTCAAAGTTATTTTATTTTCAGAAGCTGGTCGGAACCTAACTCGTGGTGAACAACTTTTGCTCAGCTCGTTTGTCCCAGCTCCTTCTCGACAAGAGGTAAAATCTTCTTCCTCTCTGATGTTTTCTTCATCTTTTGTTTCCATGCTAAAATTTTCAGTGTGTTGAAGCTTTCTTTTTTTATTTGAAATTATGTAGCAGCCGTTTGTGTTTAATTTTCTGATTCTCTTAAATGTTCTATATGTATGGTCTAAAATGGTTTGAGAATCAGGTCATGAGAGTAATATAAGGTTGTTGTGAGAGTAATAATGTTTATACTGAGATATCGAGCTGTGTGTCTGCTTAGAATTTTTTTTCATTTGTTTGGTTTAAAATTTCTGATTTTAGTTCAAATTTGAAGGCTATAGTCTGCATCTTTCTTAGACTGCCTGTTAAGTCAGGGTTATTGTTGAGTTAAAGTGTAAAGGGCAAAAGTTAGTTACAAGTTTGTTAATAAGTAGTTACAGAAGTTAGTTATGATTAATTATGGTTAGGTAACTTAACTAATCTAGTTAGTTGTTTCACACCTTTATATAGTGATGTATAGGTATCATTGTAAATACTACTGCAGTCCTGATAAACTAAATAAACTTCCACTTTTCTCTCTTCTTCTTAGCTTACTGTTTCTCATTCATTCACCATTTTTTGTGTTAAACATGGTATCATAGCTTAAGGTGTTACTCAGTTGATTGTGTTAGCTTTCAGTGCAGTAGAAGACTCGAGGTACTGCATTGTCCTAGAAGCTACTGAAGATTTCAATTGTAGTTGCAGTTTATCATGTCGACTGATTCTTAAACCAGTGCAGTTCAAGGAGGAACTACAATGGTGGATTCTCATCATCCGCTCTTCCTGCAATCGTGTGATACTCCAGGTAGTTCTCTGGTCTCTATTTAATTGTCTGGATCTAAGAATTATTCATTATGGAGTAGATCTATCAAGATAGGTCTTCTAGGTAAGGGGAAGATATGATTTATTGTACATGATTTATGGGGAAAATGCAATGCTATAGTGCTATCATGGATAATGATCTCTGTTAGTAGGGAATTACTTAGTTGAATAGTCTATGCTAGCAGTGCCCAATAAGTATGGACTGATTTAAGAGAAAGATTTGACAAAGTAGATGGCTCTACAATCTTTTATCTGCATAAGGAGATTGCCACACTGCAACAGGGAGTTATGTCTGTTTCTAGCTACTTTTCTAGACTCAAGGAGTTGTGGATAGAATATGACTCACTGAATCCCTGTCCTGGTTGTGTTTGTGAGAGTTCTCAGACCTATGTAGAGCACTTTGAGTACCAGAGACAGATGCAATTTCTTTTAGGATTACATGAATCTTATAATCAGTCTAGAAGTCAGATTATGTTGCTTGATCCAGCACCAGATGTAAACAAAACTTATTCCCTTATAATGGCTAAAGAAAGTCAGAGAATCCTTGGTAAATCTAATACAGTAGGAAGTGATCACTCTGTTTCTGCTAACGCTGGTGGGATGAATGAGGCTATGGACTTTTTTAGTAATGGTAAGGGACACATGCCAAGATCAGGATCTACTTCATATTCAGGGTCTAATCCTCTTACTGGAACTGAATTTAGATCTAATATGAAACAATTTAACAACAATAGCACTCTTTACTGTAACTACTGTAACTGGAAGGGTCACATTAGAGCTACTTGTTACAAATTGCATGGATATCCTGCTGATTGGAAAGGTAAAATGAGAAACAATGCTAGTCCTATTTCAACTAATCTTGTAGGATTCAACAATGCTCTTGGACTGCTTATGCATCATCAGAATGCTTCAACATGGAATAGTCAAGGAGAAACTAATGATCCTAGTTCCTCTAAGATCTCAACTACTGGACCTTCTGGTGTTTCCTCCTATCAACATTAGTAGTTTCATCCTCATTTCTCTCCACAACAGTACATGCATCTCTTGCAACTGATAGAGTCAGATAATGAAAAGAGCAATTGTGATATTACTACTACTACTACTACTGTTCATGCATCAGGTATGATGATTTGTCCTTCTGTCATTCCTGATGCTGACAAATGGATCATTGATACATGAGAATCAAAACACATGGTACACAGTTTAAGTATGTTAACACAACACAGTCCCTTAGATAGAGCTCTTTGTAACAAAGTACATCTACCTACTGGTAGCCTTGCACATGTCAGTCACATTGGTTCTTCTCAAGTGTTAGAAGGAGTTGAGATCTCAAATGTGCTACACATCCCTGAATTTTAGTATAATCTTCTATTAGTATCCAAGCTAACAAGGGAACTAAATTGTTGTGCTATATTTTATCCTAATCACTGTGTTTTTCAAGATCTTTCAAGTGGGAATGTGAGGGGGACCGACACACTAGAGAATGATCTGGTTCATGTATATACTCAATTGAAGACTCAGGGAGCTCAATTGAAGTCTCATCAGGATCAAGCTAATACTGCTAATATGGTTTCCTCTACTAGACCAAACAACTTGGTTTTATGGCATCAAAGGCTGGGCCATGTACCTTTTAGTGTATGGAGAACACTTGGTTGTTTCAAACATATGTGTTCTTCCTTGACTGATATATGTACTGTGTGTCCTTTGGCTAAGCAAGCAAGATAACCTTTTCCCCAAAGCATTACCACTACAACAACTTGTTTTCATATATTACATGCTAATGTGTGGGGTCCCTATAAAGTTCCTACTCATGATAGTAAAAGATATTTCCTTACCTTGGTTGATGATTACTCTAGATATACTTGGTTGTTACTGTTGAACTCTAAATCTGAGGTTATAGTAGCATTACAGAACTTCTTTACAATGATTAGCAATGTTTTTTTCAGCACTATCAAAGTGTTGAGATCTGATAATGGTTGTGAGTTTTTTAACTCCCAAGTTTCTGATTTACTTAAATCATTGGGGTTATTGCATCAAAGCTCCTGGACTTATACCCCACAGCAAAATGGGGTTGTAGAGAGAAAACATCGACATGCTCTTGAGATGGCAAGATCCTTGAGATTTCAGTGCCACCTTCCTCTGAAATTTTGGGGAGAATGTGTTCTCACAAGTGTGTACTTAATAAACAAGATACCCTTCATTGTTCTTAAGGGTAAAACTCTTCATGAGATGTTGTATCAAACTCTCCCTTCTCTTGATCATATTAGAGTGTTTGGGTGTCTTGCATTTGCTTCTGAGGTAAAAAAGATTGATAAATTAGCCTCAAGAGCTGTTCCAACTGTGTTTCTTGGTTATTCTAGTCATAAAAAAGGATACAAACTCTATAGTTTACATAGAAAAACTTTCTTTGTCAGCAGAGATGTTGTGTTTAAAGAGTCCATTTTTCCATTTCAGCATATGAGTCATTCCAGTTCTCCTCTCTTTCCTGTATTCCAATTCACATGAGACAATTCTACTTCCACAGACATACCTTGTGCAGAAATTCATTTGTGTGATTAGGCCTTCACTAAGTCTTCTGACTTCTCTTTGAATCCTGAGTGTAGTCCTCATGTGTCATTACCCTCACTTCCCATTCCTACACCCAAGTTTGTTGGCCTTAGAAGATCCTCTAGACCAACTAAACCCCCTATATGGATGACTGATTTTATCACTCCTAACAACAGGTCTGATTGCTTATACACTGTCTCCAATCATGTATCATATGCTCTTCTATCTGCTTCCTATGATGTCGCACTAGCTGCTTACTCTTCTATCTATGAGCCTACATCATTTACTGAGGCTTCTTCTCATCCTCAATGGGTTGATGTCATGAAGGCTGAAATCAGTGCTTTGGAAGCCAACAATACATGGAGCATTGTTGACCTTCCTCTTGACAAGCATCCTATTGGTTGTAAATGGCTGTTTAAGGTCAAATATTTGGCCTCAGGGCTGTTGAGAGGTACAAGGAAAGATTGGTGGCCAAGGGGTTCAGTCAGAAGGAGGGGATAGACTATACTGAAACTTTTTCTCCTGTTGCTAAAATGGTCACAGTCAGATCAGTTTTGGCTGTTGCTGCTGCTAAAAATTGGCCTATTTTTTAAGATGGATGTCCATAATGCCTTTTTACATAAAATTTCAATAAAAAAATGTTAATTAATGTATATCTTTCTTATTTTCTTCTGCAATTTTTGCATTAACACGAGAAATGGCTTTTTCATTGTTGTAATTTTTTATCCCAAACATTTGAACTAGTAATTGGGTACATATGTCCATTATAGTAATTACTATTTGAGTCCCACGTTTGTTTTTTGTTATTTTTTTAATTTGCTATATAATTAAGAGGGTAAAACAGTTAAAGACTTTCCTTATTTACACAATAATTAATCTATATTTTAGGTAGTTGAATTGCTCCATCACAAATGATTTGTAAAAGATGTATATTTAAGGACTTGCTATAATCGAATATGTCCAAGTGAAATTAATCTATGATTTTTAACATGGTTGATATCATAAGTAATACTATTTATCAACTGAATATAAATATAAATATAAATAAATAAATATGTACGGAATAAAATAAAGAGAATAAATTTTTATTCTTTAGGTTATCTTTAAAAGTGTTAATAACCCAAAATTTCAGACTATATGATATCTTAAATTTTAACAGATCTATGTCATAAGAGATAGATTAAATCAATTAATCTAGAACAATAAATCTATAACATGTATGAAATTAAATGCTAATAATTTTTCCCTTCCAATATTTTATATCTTATGATACAATATTTGAATTTAAAGAATGGGAACTGTTACATACACTACTTAGAACTAGTAGTAGAACTGGTAAAAAAAATACCTAGAAATAAAACAAGAAAAGAAAAATAATGTTTGAATCATAAACTTTGACAAATAATTAATTAAAAGAAAATAAAAGTGCCTTTACATACAATAAAGAGTAATAATTTATGTACAATTAAGTCGCACAAAGTTATACACTTCGGATAACAATCAATTTCAACACGAACCTATATAAAAAAGTAGAATGAAAATGTTAGAAAATGTATATCAAGATACACTTAAATAAAGAAATTCAAAATAAAAAATTAGGACATATATACATATTAATATATTATGGAGAAGTTATATTCATTCAAAAGATCATTAAAACCTATAATATACGTAAAAGATTGCAATTTTTTCTTTACTTCATTATAGTTCTTAAAAAATATACAAGATAATTTTTATATTAGATTGGAGGCTGAATTATACAAATAAAATTAAGATATAAAAAGCTAAGGATACTACTTTGTTGACCCATTTTTTTCATTTGGAGATTTCATAGTCTTATAAATATAGGCATATTTGTTCCTTATTTTTTCACCATATCTCGAGACTCGAAGGTGATTTTCTCTCTTTATCTTCCATTTTCATAGATGATAACCTTCCTTTAGCAAAATATATGTGAAAAATGAAAGGCAAAGAAAGAAAAACACCATTGAATCTCGAGATATGGTGAAAAAATGAGGAGCAAATTAAATATGCTTATATTTATAGGACTATAAAATCTTCAAATGACAAAAATATGGAAAACATAATAGTATCCTTATTTTTTTTATTTCTTCATTGTATTTGTATAATTCACCCTCAAATCTTAAATAAAAATTGTCTTTGTATATTTGTAAGAACTATAATGAAGTAAAGGAAAATTAGCAAACTCTTACATATACTATAGATTTTAATGATCTTTTGAATGAATAAAATATTTCCATAATATTTAGTACCTATGTCCTAATTTTTTTTATTTTTGAATTTCTTTATTTAGTTGTATCTTGATATATATTTCCTAACATTTTCATTTTATTTTTTATATAGGTTTGTGTTGAAATTGATTGTTATCCAAAGTGTATAACTTTGTATGACTTAATTGTACATAATTTATTACTCTTTATTGTATCTGTAGAGGTACTTTTATTTTCTTTTAACTATTTGTCAAAGTTTATAATTTAAACATCACTTTTCTTCTCTTATTTTATCTCTTGGTATTTTTTTATAAGTTCTACTGCGAGTTCTAAAGAATCTATAGAACGATATCCATTTTTTTAATTCAAATATTATATCACAACATATAATAATATTAAAAAGGGAAAAGTTATTAGCAAAGTGGAAAAGGAATAAGGAGAAAACAATCAATTTAAAAGATTGGGTTCATATTTTTATCAACTTCTTTAATAGTTCGAGCAAATCTAGCTAGCTATTAATCACACATGCATGCAATAATTCAGAAATTTTATAAAGTTAACAACAACAGGAAAACACATCATTAATACTGACAAAGCACATATCCCAAACATTAGGATAAAAACTAAGCAGATTAAGTCACAGGAAAATCCAAAAGCTAGGATATAAATAAGAAAGGTAGGGGAGCAGCATACAAAGTATGCCCTTAGAAAGGGGCCATTACAACTGCTTTAACAAAGTTATTCCAAACATCAAGATAAAAACTAAGCATATAAGTCACATGACGATTCAGAAGCTAGGATATAAACATGAAAAGAAGGGGAGCAACATAAATATATACATAAGAGTATGCCCTTTGAAGGGGGTCACTACAAATGCATTAACAAAGTTTTTGCTAATCTATATTAGCACACAAAAACTTTCACCAAAGAGTTAGAGGTACAACGCCATCTTTAACATTCAAGCATGGAGGTCAGCACAAAATCCAACTAGAATTTGGGAATGAATCACAGAATCAGTTGGCACATTATAATTATAGGTCAGATCTAAATGGGGTAAGAAGCATAAGCAAAAATGAGGAAGATTAACTTATGGTCACTTTGCAAACTTCTGACGGCTACCTCTGTGTATTGCATCTGAATGTGCCCTAGTCGGGTTAGTTTTGCTTTGATTTATGGATGATGTGCCCTTGTCAGGATTTTGAGATATTATTATGGTTTGATTTGTTTTATTTTGTTTCTTGTAGTTTATAGCTTCTTTGTTATTGTGCTAAATAATTGAGATATGGATTGATGATGCCCGATGATAGATAAAGTGACGGATTTCTTAAGGGTAAATCATCAATTGCTTGTGAGTGTTTGACTGGCGTTGATTGTGGTGAAGTCTGAGTAGTTGTTCTTGAATAGATGCATAATGTTTCCCGATGATGGATTGGTTAACGACTTTCTTAAAGGCAAAATTCCTCATTTTTAGAAGGTTTTGACTTGGTTGGTACAAGGAATATAATATTGCAAGTGAATAGTATTGAGCATACACCTCTATTTGAAAGGTTGAGCATGTTTTGAACCATTTTTTCACAACTCTTGAAAATCTTTTGGTGACTTTTGAGTCGTTAGCATTTTGAATGCTTAATGCCACTTGTACTGTGAAAAGGAAGTGAGATTTTGAACCGTTGATCAGTCTGAGATTTGGACTCATTTAGGGCTTATTTAAAATGATTTAGTGTCCTCAAATGCTTATTTTGTGCAAATAGCTGATGTAAGACCCTTGATTTCCAAGTATATAGATTGAGGAACAGAGCATGAATACTAGTTTGCAAAAAGGAACAAAGCGAGCTGAAAGAAGGAAGAACTGAAATCCTGGTGATCGCCAAGTCCTTTTGGCGAGTCGCCGAATGACCATTATATCGCCTAAAGCTCTAGTGTGCCAAACCCTGAAGGAGAAAACCAAGTTGAGGAGATAAATGAGCAGTTGGCGGGTCACCAAGTGGTTTCGCGATGCAGTGTTGGATGGCCCAAAGTTACAGAACTTGAAGATACTGAAGGCCAAAGCAGAAAGACAATGGAATTGACCAAAGGGAGGATCGCCGTGCCCGACTTACTTCGCCGAATGGTCCTTCGTAGCATAATTTTGGCGACTATAAATACATTTTTTAACATTTAGTTTAGTAATCAGTTTTTTATTAAATTTTCAGTTCTAAGTTTTGACATTGAATTCTGAGATTGAGACTAGTTTTCTCTTGTTTTGCCTAAGCTTTGGAGAATTAAAGTTTTTCACTTTCGAGAAATTGGAAGTGGGTCGTTCAGATTCTTCGACTTGGAGCATTGTAAGGACGAAATTAATCTTATCCAGTTGATAGAAACACAATTTGGCAACGATTTTTATCTTTTTATGATATCTAGCTAAAACCCTAATTCTTGGGGTGTGATTATGTGATTATGGGCTGATTTAGTTTATTGGTATTGCTAATTGTTAGTTTAAATGTTGTTTAGAAGTGAGTTCAATCAGTAATTGTGGTTTAATTTAAGAATTGTAGTTGCAAATGCAGTTCTACCTTCATGTTTTTTGGCTTTCTCGAGAGAGAGGTTTTAAAACCAAGATTATTGATTGATGGTCAGTGGGTATTAGGTTGACATGGGTTCAACTCGAGATAGTGAATCCTAAACTCAATCCCACATATTCAGCTCGAGAGAGTGAATAGACTAAGTTGTAGGTTGGCCTTATTTAGCTTGCTTGTTGATGTTCAAGAGAAATCAACTTTATTCGGGATACACTGTTCGAGAGAAAATGTATTCCCTCTATGGCTTAGCTTACTCACTAATATTCAGCTATTTTCTAAAAGTTGCAATTACCCATTTGTCTATATTAGCCTATAATCGAATGACATCCCAAGAACCCGTTTCATTATTGTCATTTCATATTGTTTGCTGCTGCTGTAGTTGATATAATTAAAACCAAAACCTTCTTATTTGACGTTCGTGTCACCCCCTGATTTGAATTATGTTTTTATTCGATAATATCTATTTGTTTGACTGATTTGACCATGTTCATACTTCGCTATTAAATCTCAAACACGTACCGCTCCCTGTGGGATTCGACCCCAACTCATTTAGTTGGGTTTTATACTGACTAGCAATCGTTGATACTTAGAATTGGATGAAGTGTCCTTGAAACGTTAATCAAAATGGCGCCGTTGCCGGGGAGTGGTGTTGTTTGAGAATTTTTGGTGAAGTTGAATTTTGTTCATTTTAGTCATAGTTGAATATACTTAGTTTTAGTTTTGGTTTGTGTGTTGCTTTTGAAATAGAGGATATAAGTGTCAATGGAAGCAATGGTAGCCAAGTGGGCCACCAAGATGATATCGGAAATCTCAATGATATCCATGAGCCGAATGTCAATGACCCGCATCTAATGGGTGGAATTGGTGCCATTTTCTTGCCTCGGGACGAAGGGAACGTTGTGTTTCACATTACAAGTACCATGTTGCAGCTCTTGCAATTGAAAGGGTTGTTTGGTGGGTTGGCTCATGAGGATCCCCATGAGCATATAAGGAACTTTGTTGATGTTTGCGGGCCGTTCTCCTTCAAGAACATATCCCAATAGTCGGTCCAATTGATGTTGTTCCCATTTTCTTTAATGGGAGAATCGGGCAAGTGGTTGGCTGAATTACCAAGGAACTCCATCACTTCGTGGGAAGAGCTTGTCACCGTATTTCAAGTGAGATTTTTCCCTCCTTCGAAGATGATGACTCTTCGGGATAGCATCCAAAGCTTCAAGCGTTTGGAGGGTGAGCCATCTTATGAGACTTGTCTACGATTCAAGAAAGTGGTGATGCAATGCCCAACTCATGGTTTGCCCGACAACGTTTTGTTGGAATAATTTTACCGAAGCCTTGATTTGGTGAACATGGGTGTAGTTGACCAACTTTCTCCTGGAGGTTTGATGCAACAACCTTACATTATAGCAGCCAAGCTTTTGGATGGTATGACCACAGTTAATCGGGCATGGTACACCCGCGACGATTAGGTCTCCCCTCTCACTTTCAAATTAACCAAGGAGCAGCTTGAGAAAGATCGAGAGAGACCAAAACATGGCCAAGATCATGACACAACTTGACATTTTGTTTAAAAATGTCATGGGAGTTGGTGCTAGAAGTGTCAATGACGTGGGTGTTGGGTGTGTAAACCCCGAAGAAGCCAAGTTTAAAGCGTTGTATAATGAGGAGGTGAATTTCCTAGCAAACCAAGGAGCTGGTTATCGTGCAAACTACCCGAGGTAGGGTGGTAACCAAGGTTGGAACAAGGATGAAGGTTGGAGAGATCATGACAGAGAGTGGAGGGATCGAAATCCCTCTTGGAAGGAAAGGGATGAGGAGAACATTACTAAAAAAATAGCGTTTAGCGACGGATATTAGAGATGAACAATATTCCGTCACTATATAACGACAGATTTGCGACGGAATAACCATTTTGTTACAAAATTAAAAAATTATTGTTTGATTTATAATATAGCAACAGATTTGCAACGGAATGTTTAATCCGTCGCTAAATATTAGCGCGAAAATTTGGCGCCTAATTTTCCCTACGGATTTAGTAACAAAGTAGTGGTGACAAATTTAATTAATATTGGGCGACGGAATTAGTGACCAAAAAAAGGTTGCTAAACTATTAAATATATTTTCATAAAAATTTATATTATATAGTGACAAAAATATCCGTCAATTTAATTTTTCTAAATATATATATTTATTTGAAAGCAACGGATGTAAGAATCCATCACTAAGTCCGTTGCAAACTCCAATTTCAGATTTTAATTACTCTCATTTAATCTCATCCGTCCATCATGATTCATCAAACTCCAAGAGTCAATCTCATCTGCTCATCCGAATTTGATCAATGGTCCTGATTTAAGACCATTGCTTTCTTATTTTATACAAAAGACCCCAAACCCTTAATTTTTTTCATTCTCCACATCTCCTCTCCAAATCCGCCGCCCAGACCCCTTTTGCCCTCCTCTCCGTCCTTCTTTCTGGCCAGTGCAGCCTGGAGAACGAGCAGGGAAAAATAATGGAGAGCTCCGGCAGGCGCGCGAAGACCACCAGTGAACCTCCATCGCTGGCAGCAGCTCCAAAGGGTGAGTAACCAGGCGACCAGGCGGTCTCCGTCCAGCAACAGCAGCAACACAGAGATGGTGCCACCAGTTGCCTCTCTCTTCGGCAAAAAAATGACAGCAACATCAGCTCCACGCAGGATGTAGCGATGGTGAGCACCGACAGCAGCCAGCTCTAGCGAGCAACATCAGCAAACGCCGGCGATACCCAGTAGAAGATAACGACGCAGTTCCAAACGAACAGCAGCCGCTACCTCCGCCTTCTCTCTTTTTCGGCCAGCAACAACGACTCCACGCGAGTTTGAGGAGGATAAAGGCAAGAGCATTAAAGCTCCGGCCAACAACTATGAATACGAAGAAACAAGTTAAAAGCTCCGGTAAATTTTTTGAATTAAGTTAAGGATCCATCCAGGTAGGTCCCTTTAATGTCATTCTGTTAACGCTTACTTGTTTATATACTTTGCTATTAAAGTTTAATTTAGTTGTTTAAGACTGCTTATTGTTATCTTGTTACTCATATGCTTCACTGATTATTGCTATCTATTCATTCATTGTGGCGATGGTCCGCTTTAAATCCCTTTTTGTTAATCAACTTGTTCCTTATTCAAATTAGAAATAATTTGTACGCATAATTTAATCATTGATTTTTTTGTTAATTGATATGTTTGATTTTGGAAAATAATTGGAGTAACTAGCTGATTATTATTAGAAAATGGCTTAATTATGGTATAATTTGAGTGATTAATGGATTTTGTTCAAAATTGGTATATGATTATAAATGGCATATGATATGCGTATATTTGTTTTTCCTTCTTTAGTTGGACAATTTGATCATAAGTTGTATAATAGCTAGTTATTTATAGTAGTATGATTGGATTTTGATTCTTCTAACC
>JAJOOH010072044.1:0-26017 GCA_029582605.1 Solanum gracilifrons
ATTTGGTAACATCCATTAGAATGTAATCCTGTCCAAAGCATGATTCCATTTACACCTGGATGTGAAAATCCCTCTCTCAAAACCATCTCTACATATTTAGCCTGTCATCATATTCACAAAAAACTATTATCATCAGATCATTAATAATACTTCCTCTGTATCAATGTGTTTGTCTGGTTTTGATTTGACATGTAGTTTAAAAAAGTAAAAAAAACTTT
Organism: Solanum gracilifrons; assembly: GCA_029582605.1. NCBI lineage: Eukaryota > Viridiplantae > Streptophyta > Magnoliopsida > Solanales > Solanaceae > Solanum > Solanum gracilifrons. The sequence goes on from JAJOOH010072044.1 coordinate 219, forward strand.
TGAACCGATTTTATTGTTATTGTAGGTGAAGTACCCTGATATGAATTTCTTTATCAAGATTCTTGCTGATATCAACTTCTGTAAGCCATATAGGAAGTTTAAGTATAGCCAATTTGTCTAACACTGCTCTGATAAGTGGAGGATTTGGTACTGTAAAATGTCCTTCTAGGCCAATTCCTTCCATTATAATTTTATTCATAATCTTTAATGTTTTCTCTTTATCTTAATTTATTATAGGAAAAATATGAAGAAATAATATTATGGAAAAAAACAACCTCTCAATCTGATATTGATCAATGTGAAGCATACTATCAACCTACCGGGGGAGAAAAGAGTGAAGAATATACGGTCTTGAATCTGAAGCAAGAACTTACTACGGGCAGAATCTTTTTGCCTCATCATTTGTAGAACCTTCAGTTTCTCAATCAACATCGACAAGAAATATGGAAATGATTTCTGCCCTTACTAATCATTTTCTTCCAGTTATGAAGGAGCGGGTACATCAAGCGCTTACTCCCATTGATTAGTCTTCTATTTTTATGTTGTCTGTCTTTTTGAAAAGTATAAATTGTGCGCTAACAATAGTTGATGAATGTAGGTTCTCTTGAGAATAGTTGACAAATTGCTTTTAATGTTTTCCACCAAAAGTATGTGATTTAGATTTTGCTATCTATAGATTTTGAACCCTCTAAATATTATTTTATATGAATGTTTGTTATTTTAGAGGTATTTAGTAATTGTTATTTAATTTATTTTACAAGAAAATTATTAGCAACAAATTTAATGACGATTTGGTCGTTGCTATAAAAAAATATTGGCGACAGATTAGCAACGAAACATTTTAGTGGCAAATATGCTGGCTCAAATAACAGAATATTTTGTGACGGATTTGTGACAGAAATTTTGTCGCGAATTTATTTGAAATGACGAAATTAATTATGAAATTAGCAACGAACTATTTAAGTATAATGACGGATTAATCTGTCACTAACAAATGGCGACGAATATCATTCGTCTCTAATACGTCGCTAAACTTGTGACAGAACTCATTTTTCGTCGCTAAGAGATTACTAACGAGCGAAATAGCAACAGCCAACAATCCGTCGAAAATTCGTCACAAATCCGGCTTAGCGACGGATTTCATCAGTCGCTAAATGCTGTTTTTTTTGTAGTGGCCTCATAGATAGTCAGTATGGTTGAGAAGTATGTATCATTTATTTTGTTAAATGTTTTAAAGACTAAAGTTGTCTTTTTTTGGCGAGTTGTATATATTTTATTATACAGAGATTTCTTTGTATATAAGTTTTATGAACTCTTATTTCAGTTTTTAAGCTTAGTATGCTTGAATCAGTTTTCCGCTTGTAGTCAGTCAGGATTAGGGTTCGCTTGGGGACCAACAAGGGTTCTTGAGTGCCGACCACGTCCAAGGTATAGACTCGAGTCGTGACATTATGTATCCCTAAGTGCTTGGTCCGCCAAATAGTGACTGGTGCGATTCGAAAATTTGTGAGGTGTTTTTATGTCTTTTTCTTGATTTTTATATTTTCAGACGTTTACTAATTAAAATTTTTGATATTTTTCGGACAGTCACGAAAAAAATGTGAAAATTTGATATTTTAACGTATCGATATTCTAAGTTGACTAGTGTGATTCGGGAATTTTTTGACTTATTTTTGTGTCTTTTTCTAGATTTTTATATTTTTCGGACACTTATGAATTAAAAATTTTGATATTTTTTGGGCAGTCACGAAAAAATGTGAAATTTTTATATTTTATTCGTATCGATATTCTAAGGTGACTGGTGCGATTCAGAAATTTTTGAGTTATTTTTATGTCTTTTTCTTAATTTTTATATTTTTCGGACGTTTACGAATTAAATTTTTTTATATTTTAGGGCAGTCACGAAAAAATGTGAAATATTGATATTTTATACATATCGATATTTTAAGGTAAGTGGTGCAATTCGGGAATTTTTTGAGGTGTTTTTATGTCTTTTTCTTGATTTTTATATTTTTCAGATGTTTACGAATTAAAATTATTTTTAGGGCAGTCACGAAAAAATGTGAAACTTTGATATTTTATTTGTATCGATATTACAAGGTGACAGGCGCGATTCAGGAAATTTCTGATGTGTTTTTATGTCTTTTTCTTGATTTTTATATTTTCGGACGTTTACGAATTAAATTTTTTGATATTTTTCGGGCAATCACAAAAAAATGTGAAATTTTATTGTTTTATTCATATCGATATTCAAAGGCAACACGTGTGATTCAGAAAATTTTTGAGGTGATTTTATGTATTTTTCTTCATTTTAATTTTTTCGGACGTTTACGAATTAAATTTTTGATATTTTTCGAACAGTAATGAAAAAATGTTAAATTTGATATTCTATTTGTATCGATATTATAAAGTGGCCAGTGCAATTCAGAAATTTTTGAGATGTTTTTATGTGTTTTTCTTGATTTTTATATTTTTCGGACATTTACGAATTAATTTTTTTGATATTTTTTGTTCGGTCACCAAAAAAATGAGAAATTTTGATCTTCCATTCGATTCGATATTCTAAGGTGACTGGTGCGATTCATGATTTTTTTGAGGTGATTTTATGTCTTTTTTTTTATTTTTATAATTTTCTGACGTTTAAGAATTAAAAATTTTGCTATTTTTCGTGCGACCACGAAAAAATATGAAATTTTGATATTTTATTCCGTCGATATTCTAATGTGAAAGGTTCAATTTTGGATTTTTTTTGAGGTGTTTTTATGTCTTTTTCTTGATTTTTAATTTTTCGAACGTTTACGAATTAAAATTTTTAAAATTTTTCGGGCAATCAAGAAAAAATGTGAAATTTCTATTCTTTATTGGTATCTATATTCTATGGTGACTGGTGTGATTCAAGAATTTCTTGAGGTGTTTTTATGTCTTTTTCTTGATTTTTATTTTTTCGAACGTTTACGAATTAAAATTTTAGACATTTTTCAAGCAGTCATGAAAAGATGTGTAATTTTGATATTTCATTCGTATCGATATTCCAAGGTGACTAGTGCGATTCAGAAATTTTTTGAGGTGTTTTTTTCTTGATTTTTATATTATTAAGACGTTTATAAATTAAAATTTTTGATATTTTTCAGGCAGTCACGAAAAAATGTGAAGTTTTGATATTTTATTCGTAACGATATTCTAAAATGACTGGTGCGATTCGTGAATTTTTGAGGTGTTTTTATGTCTTTTTCTTGATTTTTATATTTTTTGAACGTTTACGAATTAAATTTTTTTATATTTTTCGGGTAGTCATGGAAAAAGTGAATTTTTGATATTTTATTTGTATCGATATTCTAAGGGTGAAATTTTGATATTTATTTGTATCGATATTCTAAAGTGAGTGGTGCGATTCGCGAATTTTTTGAGTTATTTTAATGTCTTTTTCTTGATTTTTATATTTTTCGGACGTTTACGAATTAAAATTTTTTATATTTTTCGGGCAGTCACGAAAATATGTGAAATTTTGATATTTTATTGTAATGATATTCTAAGGCGACAGGTGCGATTCAGGAAATTTTTGAGGTTTTTTTTTATCTTTTTCTTGATTTTTATATTTTTCGGACGTTTACGAATTAATTTTTTTTATATTTTTCGGGTTGTCACGAAAAAATGTGAAATTTTGATATTTTATTCGTATCGATATTCTAAGTTGATTGGTGTGATTCAGAAATTTTTCGAGGTGTTTTTATGTCTTTTTCTTGATTTTTATATTATTCAAACATTTAAAATTCAAATTTTTGATATTTTTTTATCAGTCACGAAAAAATTTGAAATTTTGATATTTTATTCGTATCAATATTCTAAGGTGACATGTGCGCTTTGGGAGTCTTTTGAGGTGTTTTCATGTCTTTTTCTTGATTTTTATTTTTTCGGACGTTTAGGATTTAAAATTTTTGATATTTTTCGAGCAGTCACGAAAAAATATGAAATTTTGATATTTTATCCATGTCGATATTCTAAGGTGACTGGTGCGATGTTGGAATTTTTTGAGGTGTTTTTATGTCTTTTTCTTGATTTCGGATGTTTACGAATTAAAAAATTTAATATTTTTTGGTCAATCACGAAAAATGTGAAATTTTGATATTTTATTCATATCGATATTCAAAGGCAACTGGTGTGATTTGGGAATTTTTTGAGGTGTTTTTATATCTTTTTTTTATTTTTATATTTTTCAGATGTTTACGAATTTAAATTTTTGATATTTTTCGGGCAGTTGTGAAAAATGTGAAATTTTGATATTTTATTTGTATCGATACTCTAAGGTGACAAGTGCGATTTGGGATTTTTTTGAGGTTTTTTTTATGTGTTTTCTTGATTTTTATATTTTTCAGACGTTTACGAATTAAAAAATTTGGTATTTTTCGGGCAGTCACGAAAAATTGTGAAATTTGATATATTATTCGTTTCGATATTCTAAGGTAACTGGTGTGATTCGAGAATTTTCTTGATGTGTTTTATGTTTTTTTCTTTATTTTTATATTTTTCAATCGTTTACAAATTAAAAATTTTGATGTTTTTCTGGCAGTCAGAAAAAATTGTGAATTTTTGATATTTTATTCGTATCTATATTCTAAGGTGACTAGTGTGATTCGAGAATTATTTAATGTGTTTTTATGTCTTTTTTTTTTATTTTTATATTTTTCAGACGTTTACGAATTTAAATTTTTAAAATTTTTTGGGCCGTCACGAAAATATGTAAAATTTGGATATTCTATTCGTATAGATATTCTAAGGTGACTGGTGCAATTCGGGAATTTTTTCGAGGTGTTTTATGTCTTTTTCTTGATTTTTATATTTTTCGGACGGTTAGAAATAAAATATCAAATTTTCACAATTTTTTATGACTGTCCAAAAAATATCAAAAAACTTAATTTGTAAACGTCCGAAAAAAATAAAAATCAAGAAAAAGACATAAAAACACCTCAAAAAATTCTCGAATCGCATTAGTCACCTTACTTTACGTGGTCTCTAATCAAATCTTAAGAGTTGATAATAAATCAGATATTAAGTATAAACCAAGCTCTTCTTACAAGGATAAAAACCAAAATTCAGAAACTCATCCAATATTTAAATTACCTGAATTTTCTAAAGATAAATTTCCTATCTTTCAAGAAAAGCTAAAAATTACGAATTAACTTATAGGAATAATTAATGAAAAGTTAAAATCCAAGGCCATAAATACTTTGTCCAAAGATAATAATAAAGAAATTAACAAATTAGGTTTTAGTTATTCCACCAAAAAGAATTATCACAAGAGATCTTCCTTTCCGGATATACAATATGAAGAAAATGAATTTATATATCATACTTCACACTCTGGAAGTGAAATTGCGGAATGGAATATTGATGGACTCGCGGAACATCAAATATATAATAAATTACATGAAAAGGGTATGGCCATTACGACATATAAAATGAAAAATTTATCTGATAAACAAGCTGCTACTTTAATTACTGTCGGATTTACTGGCACATTAAAAAATTGGTGGGACAACTACCTCACCGAAGATAATAGGCAAAAGGTAGTAAATGCCACTACTATTATTCCTCTAATTAAAACTGAGTCGTGAGGGCAAACTATAGAAAATCAAATTTTAGAAGATGCCACTGCCAGCTTAATCTACATCATAGATAAACACTTTATAGGTGAACCTCAATTCTTTCAAGATAGAAGTTTAGAAATATTATCTAATCTATCTTGTCCAAAGTTAGATGATTTTAGGTGGTATAAAGATGTTTTCACGAACAAAGTTGTGATTCGAAAAGACTGCAATCATGACTATTGAAAAGAAAAATTTATTAGTGGTTTACCAATACTATTTGCTGAAAAGGTTAGGATCAAAATTAAAAGATAGGTTTGAAGGAAAAATTCCTTATAATGAACTAACTTATGGTGACCTCACAAGTTTTTTAAATATTACTTGATTAGAATTATGTACATATATGAAACTTAAAAATCAACTAAAAAAGGATAGTAAAATATCACAAAATGAACTAGAAAAATTTTGCCAAGTTGGTTATATTAAACTATCTGCCCCCATCAAAAGAGGCTTCTAAAAGAATTAAAAGGAACCATAAGAATGACCAGAAATCAGAAAGACCCCGTCATTATATGAAGAGGTTCAAAAAATCTAACCATAGGAACAATAAATTAAAAACAAACAATACTGACAGGTGTTGGGGCTGTGGAAAAATAGGACATCAAGCCAAAGATTGCCCAACCACTTATAAAAACAAAGACAAAATTAATATGTTAGAATTAGAAGAAGAAGTCAAGAATAAATTATATTCTATTCTAGAAGAAAATGAAAATAACTCCTCCTCCGATGAAAATCTTAGCGATGACGATCAGCTAAATATAGCCTATAGTTCTGATAATAGTGAGTCATCAGACCCTTGTGAATGCGGAAGTGCAATTTGCACCTGCAAAAATCATTCCATAAATGTCATAACTAGTAGTAATAAAGAAACATTCTTTGATATGATAGATCATATTGAAGACCCTGATTTTAAGAAAAAATACTTAATTGCCTTAAGAGATTTAGTTCTTGATAAACAATCTGATAATAGAACTATTAAACCCTTTGATATGGCAAGTGTTTTAAATAAATTTAAACAACCAATTAAATCTGAAGCAACTTTACAAAGTATTCAGACAAAATTATTACAACTAAAAGATGAAATAAATGATATTAAGCAGAGACTTAACACCCTAGAAATCGAGAAAATTACTAATGAAATATTAAATGAACTACCACCTAATCAAGAACCAGAAATATATAAATCTGAACCTGGAGAAACATTAAAAGAAGTGGAGTCTCTCGAAGAACCTCTATCTAAATTAGAAATTAATGCAATTATGGTCGTAAGCCTACAAAACTACCATGTACCTATCACATTAGTTATAAATAAAAATTATGTCATTCATAAAAATGCATTATTTGATACAGGCACAGATCAAAATTGCATTATTGAGGAATTAATTCCCAATAAGTATCTAGATAAAGAAATTATTCGATTATTCTCCGCAACAGAAAAAAAAGCTTAAAATAAATTATAAACTCCGAAAGGCACACATATGCAATGATGGAATTGGTTTCATAAATGATTTTATGAAAACCAAGGACATAAATGAAGAAATAATATTAGGTATTCCTTTCATCACCCAAATAAAGCCTTATACGATCCAAGTAGATGGCATCCATACCAGTGTGCTAGGAAAGAATCTTTTATTCCCCTACCTGAACAGTATATCAAAAGGTGAGAGTAATTTCATAAAGGATAAAAATATCTTTAAAATAAATTCACTTTCACATCAAGAAAATTATAGAAGAAAAATTACTAAATCTTCTCATCCTACTAGAGTTTCCTTAGCCTCCTTTACTATAGCACTAGGAGTTACCCAATTTCAAAATAATTTAAATAATGACTGCAGCGCAGCTCAATATATTTTTCATAAAAATTATATATTTTTTAGATGGAAAATTTTATTATCCAGCTTTGGTTTTCAAATAAAGGGAGGAAATCTCCCAAAAAATTTAACAAAAGGATTTTTCAGGGAAATAATGAGACCAGGAATAAGACCTTTAAGGCCCCCATTTCCGATGTTGAACCAGAAGAAAAAATGAAAAGATCTTTCTATGAAGAAGATCAAACAAAATCACAAGATATATACATGTATTCCCTTCTACCAAAATGTACTATACCTTCACCATGTATAACCAGCTCAACCAAGCTACAACCACTTCATTCAGTTTTTTGAGAAGATTCATCCTCCTCGATCAATAAAAATATTTCAATTCAAATAAAAGATAGTTACAAGATAAAAATCGTAGAGATATACCCACAAACGAATCTTGCTGCCACTTCTCAAAAGAAAAAGGTAAGAATTACTCCAAATAAAAAATAATTTGAGTTAACAATGTCACAGGTACTGCCAATTACTACACTTGATAAGAAATGTGAAAATTATGAAATTGAGGACTTACTAAAGCCCTGCTACACCAATCAAAATTATGTGGAGACAGAAGATCCCCTTAAAACCCGGAGGTATTATGAGTTTATCTTAACGGACACCGATTCAGTAGAAATTGAGCATATATTTGAAGAAAATAATCCAGATAGTATACAATATTCAAAGTTCACAATCAAAAGAATTTTGAACCCCTTTGAATGGTTTGTAGATCATCAACATACCCCTATTCACTTATCAAAAGCTCATCGACCCCAGACATATAATTGGTATGATTATAAAGCAACTTGGTATAACTTTATTTTTGTTACACACAATACCCGCACTTGATTTATAAAATATTCAAAAGAAATAAAGAATGCAGTAATTCCCCAATGATTTTACGAATGGTGGAGTAAGTTCGGAGGAAATAAACAGGTATTATTGACTCAACATCAAATTCAGTTTGAGAAATTTCAGGTAGAAAGGAATATATCTACCTTATCAGAAAATATTAAATTATGCAAGTTCTTTATTGCCAAAAGGATCTCTTATATTATTAGTTGGTCCTTCGACATTCATGAATTTGAGAGGATCAAATATTTAAGCAAAACAGTTAAAATTAAAGGATGGACGCCAACTGTCTGCATCGATAAGTTAATTTCAAGTTCATCACCCCAGAGGGATTCCAACAACTTCAAAGAAAAATTAAAAAGTAGGCTCAAAGAAGCTTTATTAAGCCTCAACATTGATACGGAATCAAAATTTGAATTATTAGATATTGCTGCCTCACATGACGAGTCTAGCAACGGAGATATGTTAGATCTACAAGGAATAGCACAAGCATACCTCCTTAATTAAAAGGAAGTGTCAGCACACTTTGATATAAACAAAGGAGATTTCAAGAAAGGAAATATCAACAAGTGAATCCCACATTCAAAGTCAAGCCATACAAATCAATGGTGCAAAAATAACAAGTTTCAAGGCCATTTTTCCAGCATAGGAAACTTTCAATCCCATGTTAACATTTAATATGTCAACAAATAAACAAACAGGTTGACCCCACAGGAACAAAAGTTCATGCCACAAAGTGACAAGGGACCAAACAACAAGATACATTATTTAAGATCATAATTTAGAAAATACATCTTCAAAGAAGATAGACATGCAGCAAATTCAACAAATGCTACGTGTAACTAGTTCCACCTATGTGGCGTATATTTTCAGCCACGTATAATTATCATCAGTTATGTGTAATTGTTAGTAGCTACGTGCAAAAAGAATAGTGTGTATTATTATATGTACACATGTAAAATAGATAACACAATAAGTTAGAATAGTCAGCACTTTTGAGGCCTATTTAAGTCTTTCAACTTGTAGCAGTAGAGGGCATTCAAAATCTTACGACTTTGAAACCTCTCTACACTTTTCTCCCATTTTCTCTCATTCATGTTCTCTGTGTTTTCCCTAAATCAATAAAAAGTATATTGTAAGTATATTTTCTCTACTTATTTTCATTTTAAAGGGTGAAGCAGTAATTACTTTACCCTCTATTTGCAAAGTAATTTCTTCTAATGGGGGAATTGTAGACTCAACTACTTTATTGTTTGTTGTATACCATTTATTAACAAGCATATTTAGCAACTCGTTCTGATCGTCTAATTTTCCTGTGTATTCAAACCATTTAAAAAATTATATGTCATATTTTAATATTTTCATATCATTGAACCATTGATCTCTAAAGGCTAATCTTTTTGATAAAGAATATCTTTGTATATATCATTATTTTTTAATGGAATTTTCTGGACTAACCCAAAGTTTATTTAAATATTTAATATTTGGTTCAAAAGGTTCATCCAATCTAATCATGCCAATAGAATAATTCTATTCACTCTTTATGAAGTGGAGTGCACTCCTTATATCATAAATATAAAGGTCAGTATGGTGCTCCGGTAGACGCGCAGACCGAGTGAGTTTCCGCCGATCCAGATGTGCCAAAGATTGAGGACTATGAGGGTACGGTGCTATCCTTGTATTTTGTTTGTTGCACATGGACTAATGTACACTTGCCCCCTTTTTCTCACTCTTTTGGTGGTTTGTCTATTTGAATCTATTTTCGTTATGCTATTCTTAATTCTTTTAGCGGATTTTAACAAAGTAGTATCATTACTTATTATTTTATTACCTTTTATGGTAGTCATTATGAAATATTCTAAATCTTTTACAGATGGTAGAGTAGACATGAATAATTAAGAATTTATATGATATGGAGTATCTAGCGGAGAGAAGAACATTATCCTTGGGCTTAAATGTCTACTTTAAAGGTTAATTCTGAAATAATAAATTCTTTGTGTAGTAGCTATTGTTACCCTTTTCACTAACCTTCTATGATTTTATTCCTCTAGGCTTGGTGACGGGAACACCCTCCGGGTCCAGCTCTACGACACACACAGTCTGAGCTAATCCAACAGAATAGTACGGACTTGCCAACATCTAAACCGTGATTAATCGATTACCCAACTTTAAGGAATAAAACTAAGAACATATGTGGAAGAAGAAGAACAACTACCAAACTCCGAACTTATTATACCGACCGCAACCTAAGTTTCGACGTTGTCCGCCCAAGGACAACGTAGGGACTTAGCCGCTCCTACTCATACCCTTCCTGGCCAACTTGGCTCTGATACCAATGGAGGGGACGGACCGAGTTTCGAGACGGAATCCTAGAGAAATTTGGGTAGAGTAACGGAAAGGAGTCAGGGCCGACTTAACAACATTGGGGGCCTAAAGCGAAACTTATGAGAGGGGCCCTAATATTTTATTTTTTTCATCATATATACTTTAATTTAAAATTACTTTTCTAGCTATTTTAGATGCGAAATCATCAGGTACTGTTTTATAATCAATTTGTTTTAACAATTCCTTTACAAATGATAATATAGCTAATTCATTTGATCTCTCTTAAGACATTGTTGATCTTAAAGAAGATTTCATCAATTTTAATTTCAAAAAAACTTCTTTCGGCTGAGGCGGTTACATGAACTGTTAACATTATTCTATAAGTAATATGTGTATTTGAAAAAAATCAAGTCTTTTTATTTGATTTAGTATTTCCATTAGATCATTATCTTCTACTTGTATTATTTCCCTTAACACTTTTAGTTCAAAAAACAAATCTAAACCATCAATATAAGAATAACTATTACGTGTTAAAGAAAGTTCAAGGTTAAGACAATATCTTTTAAATTCTCATCATCTAGTGTTCTCAATATTTTATCACTAAATAAGAAATTAAAAATATTTTCATATGCTTTTCAATTGGTTCAAATCTATTTTGAAGTGAAAAAAAAGTTTGATCTACTCTATATATATAAAGCAATCAACTCCAAAAGATTCTTCAAGGGACTTTGTCATTTCGCTATCCATATTTTCATCAAAAATTTTCTTACGAAATTCAGGTTTATTTTCATCTCATATGCAATTTCCTTAGTAGAAATCATAACACTCATCATATAATTTTTTTCAAAAAATAACATACATAAGAAATTATTATTTTTAAATGGGGGCCCCAAAATATATGGGACCCCAAGCGATGACTTTAGTGGCCTAGGGATTAAGACGGCCCAAAAAGGAGCAAAATCAAGTAAAAATTTAAAACAAAACTAGGGAAAAGAGAAGAACAAGAAAGCAGTAAACAAACTTAAACTTTAAAATTTAAAACATGTAATGAAAATAAGTAGAGAAAATATACTTACAATAAACTTTTTATTGATTTAGGGAAAACATAGAGAACATGGATGGGAGAAAATGGAAAAGATGGGGAAAATGGGAGAAAAGTATAGAGAGGTTTCATTGCAAGCCCATGTTAACATTTAATATGTCAACAAATAAACAAACATGTGGACCTCACAGGAACAAAAGTTCATGCCACAAAGTGACAGGGGACCAAACAACAAGAAACATATTTTAAGATCAATTTTCAGCAAATACGTCTTCAAAGAAGATAGACATGCAACAAATTCAACAGAAGCTATGTGAAAAATCAAAAACCACACAAACAACACAAAAAACACCTCAAAAAAATTTCGACTTGCACTAATGACCTTAGAATATCATGACGAATAAGAGAATAAAACTTTACTTCTTTTCATAACTACCCGAAAATGGCCGAATATTACGTAAATGATCCAAAATGGCCGAAAAATCAAGAAACACACATAAACAAAACAAAAAATGCCTCAAATGTTTTTTGACTTGCACCAATGACCTTAGAATATCGTGACGAATAAGATAACATAACTTTACATCTTTTCGTAATCCCAAAAAGGGCCAAAAATTACGTAAATGTCCCAAAATGGTCGAAAAATTAAGAAACACACATAAACAATACAAAAAAATGCCTCAAATTTTTTTTTGACTCACACCAATGATCTTAGAATATCGTGACGAATAACAGAAAAAAACTCTACTTCTTTTCGTAACTGCTTGAAAATGGATGAATATTACGTAAATGCACCCAAAATGGCCAAAAAATGAAGAAACACACATAAACAATACAAAAAGCGCCTCAAATTTTTTTTGACTTGCACCAATGACCTTAGAATATCATAATGAATAAGAGAACATAATTTTACTTCTTTTCGTAACTGCCCAAAAATGGCCGAATATTACGTAAATGCCACAAAATGGTCAAAAAATCAAGAAACACACATAAACAATACAAAAAACGCCTAATAAAAAATTTCAACTTGCACCAATGACCTTAGAATATCGTGACGAATAAGGAAATAAAACTTTACTTCTTTTTGTAACTGCCCAAAAATAGCCGAATATTACTAAATGCCCCAAAATGGTCGAAAAATCAAGAAACACACATAAAAGTACAAAAAACGCCTCCAAAAATTTTGACTTGCACCAATGACCTTAGAATATCGTGACAAATAAGAGAATAAAACTTTACTTCTTTTCATAACTGCCCGAAAATGGCCGAATATTACGTAAATTCTCCAAAATGGTCGAAAAATCAAGAAATACACATAAACAATACAAAAAATGCCTTAATTTTTTTTTACTTGCACCAATGACCTTAGAATATCATAACGAATAAGAGAACAAATTTTACTTATATTCGTAACTGCACGAAAATGGCCGAATATTAGGTAAATGTCCCAAAATGGCTGAAAAATCAAGAAACACACATAAACAATACAAAAAATGCCTCAAAATAATTTTGACTTGCACCAATGACCTTAGAATATCGTGACGAATAAGAGAACAAAACTTTACTTCTTTTCGTAACAACCTGAAAATGGCCGAATATTACGTAAATTCCCCAAAATGATCGAAAAATAAAGAAACACAAATGACCAATACAAAAATTGCCTCAAAAAAATTTCGGCTTGCACCAATGACCTTAGAATATCGTGACGAATAAGAGAACACAACTTTACTTATTTTCGTACAACCCGAAAATGGCCGAATATTACGTAAATGCCCCAAAATGATCGAAAAATCAAGAAACACAAATAAACAATACAAAAAACACCTCAAAAAAGTTTCGACTTACAACGGACCGAGTTTCGGGATGCAATCCTAGAGAAAGTTGGGCAGAGTAACGGAAGGGAGCAAGAACAAGTAAAAACTTAAAACAAAACGTGGGAAAAGAGAAGAACAAGAAAGCAGTAAACAAACTGAAACTTTAAAATTTAAAACATATAATGAAAATAAGTAGAGAAAATATACTTACAATAAACTTTTTATTGATTTAGGGTAAACACAGAGAACATGGATGGGAGAAAAGGGAAAAGATGGGGAAAATGGGAGAACAGTGTAGAGAGGTTTCAAAGTCATAAGATTTTGAATGCCCTCTACTGATACAAATTGAAAGCCTTGAATAGGCCTCAAAAGTGCTGACTAATCTAACTTATTGTGTTATCTATTTTACATGTGTGCATACACTAATACACATCATTCTTTGTACACGTAACTACTAATTATTACACATAACTGATGAGAACTATATGTGGCTGGAAATATACGCCACGTAGCTGGAACTACTTACAAGTAGCTTTTGTTGAATTTGATTCATGTCTATCTTCTTGGAAGATGTATTTGCTCAAAATTGATCTTAAAATATAGGTCATTGGTGCAATTTGAAATTTTTTGAAACATTTTTTGTATTGTTTATGTGGTTTTCTTAATTTTTTGGCCATTTACGTAATATTCGACCATTTTCGGGCAGTTATGAAAAGAAGTAAAGTTTTGCTCTTTTATTCGTGACGATATTCCAAGGTCATGAGTGCAAGTCGAATTTTTTTTGTATTATTCATGTGTTTTTCTTGTTTTTCGAGCCATTTAGGGGGATTGACGTAATATGAGGCCATTTTCGGGCAGTTACGAAAAGAAGTAAAGTTTTGTTCTTTTATTCATCACGATATTCTAAGGTCATTGGTGCAAGTCAAAAAAAAATTGAGGCATTTTTTGTATTGTTTATGTGTTTTTCTTGATTTTTCAGCCATTTAGGAGTTTTTACGTAATATTTATCCATTTTCGGGCAGTTACGAAAAGAGGTAAAGTTTTGTTCTTTTATTCGTCACGATATTCTAAGGTCATTGGTGCAAGCCAAAAAAAATTTGAGTCACTTTTTGTATTGGTTATGTATTTTTCTTTATTTTTCGTCCATTTAGGGATATTTACATAATATTCGGCCATTTCCAGGCAGGTATGAAAAGAAGTAAAGTTTTGTTCTTTTATTCGTCACGATATTCAAAGGTCATTGGTGCAAGTCGAAATTATCTTGAGTCGTTTTTTATCTTGTTTATATGTTTTTTTTTATTTTTCGGCCATTTAGAGGCATATACATAATATTCGGCCATTTTGGGGCAACTAATTACGAAAAGAAGTAAAGTTTTGTTCTTTTATTCGTCACGATATGATAAGGTTATTGGTGCAAGTCAAAATTCTTTTGAGGCGTGTTTTGTATTGTTTATTTGTTTTTCTTGATTTTTTTAGCCATTTAGGGGAATTTATGTAATATTCGGTCATTTTCGGACAGTTACGAAAAGAGGTAAAGTTTGTTCTTTTATTCGTCACAATATTCTAAGGTCATTTGTGTAAGTCAAAAATTTTATGAGGCGTTTTTTGTATTGTTTATGTGTTTTTCTTGATTTTTCTGCCATTTTTTTACGGTTACGAAGAGAGGTAAAGTTTTGTTCTTTTATTCATCCCGATATTCTAAGGTCATTGGTGAAAGTCAAAAAAAAATTGAGGCATTTTTTGTATTGTTTGTATGTTTTTCTTGATTTTTTGGCCATTTAGAGGCATTTACGTAATATTCGGCCATTTTTGGGTAGTTATTAAAAGAATTAAAGTTTTGTTCTTTTATTCATCATGATATTCTAAGGTCATTGGTGCAAGTTGAAAGTTTTTGAGGCGTTTTTTGTATTGTTTATATGCTTTTCTTGATTTTTCAGCCATTTAGGGGCAGTTACGTAATATTCGGCCATTTTCGGGCAGTTACGAAAAAAAGTAAAGTTTTTCTCTTTTATTCGTCACGATATTCAAAGATCATTGGTGCAAGTCGAAATTCTTTTGAGGCGATTTTTGAATTATTTATGTATTTTTCTTGATTCTTCGGCCATTTAGGGGCATATCGTAATATTCAGCCATTTTGGGGAAGTTACGAAAAGAAGTAAAGTTGTGTTCTTTTATTCGTCACAATATTCTAAAGTCATTGGTGCAAGTCGAAATTCTTTTGAGGCATTTTTTGTATTGTTTATGTATTTTTCTTGATTTTTCGGCCATTTGGGGGCATTTATGTAATATTTGACCATTTTTGATCTGTTACGAAAAGAGGTAAAGTTTTGTTCTTTTATTCAACACGATATTCTAAGGTTATTGGTGCAAGTCAAAAAATTTATGTGGTGTTTTTTGTATTATTTATATGATTTTCTTGATTTTTAGCCATTTAGGGGCTTTACGTAATATTTGGCCATTTCGAGCAGTTACGAAAAGAGGTAAAGTTTTGTTCCTTTATTTGTCTCAATATTCTAAGATCATTGGTGCAAGTAGAATTTTTTTTTAGGCAGTTTTTGTATTGTTTGTGTTTTCTTGATTTTTCGGTCATTTAGGGGCAGTTACGTAATATTCGGTCATTTTCGAGTGGTTACGAAAAGAAGTAAAGTTTTATTCTTTTATTCGTCATGATATTCTAAGGTCATTGGTGCAGGTTGAAAGTTTTGAGGCATTTTTTGTATTGTTTACGTATTTTTCTTGATTTTTTTGCCATTTAGAGGCATTTACATAATATTCGGCCATTTTTGAGCAGTTACGAAAAGAAGTAATGTTTTATTCTCTTATTCGTGACGATATTCTAACGTCATTGGTGCAAGTCAAAAAAAAATTGACGCGTTTTTTGTATTGCTTATGCATTTTTCTTGATTTTTCGGTAATTTAGGGACTTTTACATAATATTCAGCAATTTACAGGCTGTTACGAAATGCAGTAAAATTTTATTCTTTTATTTGTCACGATATTCGAAGGTCATTGGTGCATGTCGAAACTTTTTTGAGGCGTTTTTTGTATTGTTCATGTGCTTTACTTAATTTTTCGGCCAACAAAGGGTATTTACGTCATATTCGGCCATTTTCCGGCGGTTACAAAAAGAAGTAAAGTTTTATTCTTTTATTCGTCACGATATTATAAGGTCATTGGTGCAAGTGGATTTTTTGAGGCCTTTTTTGTATTGTTTATGTGATTTTCTTGATATTTTTGGCCATTTTGGGAAATTTACGTAATATTCGGCAATTTTTGGGCAGTTACGAAAATAAGTAAAGTTTTGTTCATTTATTCATCATGATATTCTAAGGTCATTGGTGCAAGTCAAAAAACAATTGAGGCGTTTTTGGTATTGTTCATGTGCTTTTCTTGATTTTTCGACCATTAATAGGCATTTACGTAATATTCGACCATTTTCGGGACATTATAAAAAGGTGTAAAGTTTTGTTCTATTATTAGTTACGATATTCTAAGGTCTTTGGTGCAAGTTAAAATAATTTTGAGGCATTTTTTGTACTGTTTATGTGTTTTTCTTGATTTTTCGGCCATTTAGGAGAATTTACGTAATATTCGGCCATTTTCCGGATGTTTTAAAAAGAAGTAGAGTTTTGTTGTTTTATTCGTCACGATATTCTAAGGTCAGTGTTGAAAGTCGAAATTGTTTTGAGGCGGTTTTTGTATTGCTTATGTGTTATTATTGATTTTTCGGCCGTTTAGGGGAATTTATGTAATAATCGGCCATTTTCGGGAAGTTACGAAAAGAAGTAAAGTTTTGTTCTTTCATTCGTCACGATATTCTAAGGTCACTGGTGAGAGTCGAAATTTTTTTGAGGCATTTTTTGTATTATTTATGTGTGTTTTTCTTGACTCTTCGGCCATTTTAGGGAATTTACAAAATATTAATCCATTTCAAGAAGCTACGAAAAGAAGTAAAGTTTTGTTCTTTTATTCATAGCGATATTCTACGGTCATTGGTGCAAGTCAAAAAAAATAAACACATTTTTTGTATTGCTTATGTGTATTTATTGATTTTCCGGCCATTTAGGGGAATTTAGGTGATCTTCGGCCATTTTTTGGTATTTACAAAAAGAAGTAAAGTTTTTTTCTTTTATTTGTCACGATTTTCTAAGGTCATTTGTGCAAGTCGAAATTTTTTTGAAACATTTTTGTATTGTTTATGTGTTGTTCTTGATTTTTTGTCATTTTGGGGCATTTACATAATATTCATCCATTTTCGGAAAGTTACGAAAGGAAATAAAGTTTCGTTCTATTATTCGTCACGATATTCTAAGGTCATTGGTGCAAGTAGTAATTTTTTGGATACATTTTTTGTATTTTTTATGTGTGTTTTCTTTATTTTTCGACCATTTTGAGGCATTTTTGTAATAATTGGCCATTTTTGAGCTGTTACGGAAAGAAGTAAAGTTTTGTTCTTTTATTCTTCACGTTATTCTAAGGTCATTGGTCCAAGCCAAAATTATTTTGAGGCGATTTTTGTATTGTTTATGTATTTATCTTGATTTTTGGGCTATTTAGAGGTATTTACGTAATATTCAATCATTTTCGGGCTGTTACGAAAAGAATTAAAGTTTTATCCTTTTATTCGTCACGATATTTAAAGGTCATTGGCGCAATTACGAAAAGAAGTAAAGTTTTGTATTGTTTATGTGTTTCTCTTGATTTTTCGGCCAATTAGGGGAATTTACGGAATATTTAGCCATTTTCGGGCAGTTACGAAGAGAAGTAAAGTTTTGTTCTTTTAATCGTCACGATATTCTAATGTCATTGGTTCAAGTCCAAATTTTTTTGAGGCGTTTTATGTATTGCTTATCTGTTTTTCTTGATTTTTTAGGTATTTAGGGGTAATTACGTAATATTCGGCCATTTTCGGGTAGTCATGAAAAGAAGTTCAGTTTTGTTCTTTCATTCTTCATGATATTCTAAGGTCATTAGTGCAAGTCAAAAAAAAATTGAGGCGTTTTTTGTATTGTTTATGTGTTTTTCTTAATTTTTCGGCCATTTAGGGGCATTTACGTAGTATTCAGCCATTTTCGGACAGTTACGAAAAAAAGTAAAGCTTATTCTTTTATTCGTTACGATATTCTATGGTTATTGGTGCAAGTCAAAAACAAATTGAGGCATTTTTGTAGTTTTTTTATCTATTTTTCTTGATTTTTCAGCCATTTAGGGGTATTTACGTAATATTCGGCCATTTTTGGGCTGTTACGAAAAGAAGTAAAGTTTTATTCTTTTATTCGTCACGATATTCTAAGGTCATTAGTGCAAGTCAAAAAAACTGGTGTTTTTTGTATTGCGTATATGGTTTTATTGATTTTGCGGCCATTTAGGAGCATTTACGTAATATTCAGTCATTTTCTGGCAGTTACGAAAAGAAGGACAGTTTTGTTTTTTTATTCATCATGATATTTTAAGGTAATTGGTGCAAGTCAAAATACTTTTAAGGCATTTTTTGTATTGTTTATGTGCTTTTCTTGATTTTCGGTCATTAACGGGCATTTATGTAATATTTGACCATTTTTCGTATGTTATGAAAAGAAGTAAAGTTTTGTTCTTTTATTAATCACGATATTCTAAGGTCATTGGTGAAAGTCGAAATTGTTTTGAGGCGTTTTTTGTGTTGCTTATGTGGTTTTATTGATTTTTCGACCTTTTTGGGGAATTTACGTAATAATGGGCCATTTTCGGGAAGTTATGAAAAGAAGTAATTTTTTGTTCTTTCATTCGTCACAATATTCTTGGGTCACTGGTGATAGTCTAAAAAAAATTGAGGCGTTTTTTGTATTGTTTATGTGTTTTTCTAGACTTTTCGGCCATTTAGGGGCATTTAAGTAATATTCGGCCATTTTCGGGCAGTTACAAAAAGATGTAAAGTTTTGTTCTTTTATTCGTTGCGATATTTTAAGGTCATTGGTGCAAGTCAAAAAAAGTTTAAGGTGTTTTTTGTATTTCTTAAGTGTTTTTATTGATTTACGGTCATTTAGTGGCATTTACCTGATATTCAGCCATTTTTAGGCATTTAGGAAAAGAAGTAAAGTTTTCTTCTTTTATTTGTCACGATATTCTAAGGTCATTGGTGCATGTCGGAATTATTTTGAGCCAATTTTTGTATTGTTTATGTGTTTTTCTAGAATTTTTTGCTATTTAGGGAAATTTACGTAACATTCGATCATTTTCGGGGATGTTACAAAAAGAAGTAAAGTTTTGTCCTTTTATTTGTCACGATATTTAAAGGTCGTTGGCGCAATTCGAAATTTTATTGAGGCATTTTTGGTATTGTTTATGTGTTTCTCTCGATTTTTCGGCCAATTTGGGGGATTTACATAATATTCAGCCATTTTCGGGTAGTTACGAAAAGAAGTAAAGTTTTGTTCTTTTAATCGTCATGATATTTTAAGGTCATAGGTTCAAGTACAGAAAAATTTTAAGGCGTTTTTTATACTGTTTTACTGTTTTTCTTGATTTTTTGGCTATTTAGAAGCATTTACGTAATATTCTGTCATTTTCGGGTAGTTACGAAAAGAAGTTAAGTTTTGTTCTTTCATTCGTCATGATATTCTAAGGTCACTAGTGAGAGTCAAAAAAAAATTAAGGCGTTTCTTGTATTATTTATGTGTTTTTCTTGATTTTTCGGCCATTTAGGAAAATTGACGCTATATTCGGCCATATTCTGGCTGTTACGAAAAGAAATAAAGTTTTGTTTTTTTTTTCGTCGCGATATTCTAAGGTTATTGGTGCAAGTCGAAATTTTTTTGAGGCATTTTTTGTATTGTTTATGTGATTTTCTTGATTTTTCAGTCATTTAGGGGCATTTACGTAATATTTAGCCATTTTTAGGCTGTTACGAAAAGAAGTAAAGTTTTTTTCTTTAGTCGTCAAGATATTCTAAGGTCATTAGTGAAAGTCGAAATTTTTTGAGGCGTTGTTTGTATTGCTTATGTGTTTTTATTGATTTTTCGGTCATTTAGGAGCATTTACGTAATATTCGACCATTTTTGGGCAGTTACGAAATAAAGTAAAGTTTTGTTCTTTTAATCTTAATGATATTCTAAGGTCATTGATGCAACGCGAATTTTTTTGGAGACATTTTTTGTATTTTTTATGTGTTTTTCTTGATTTTTCGGCATTTAGGGGCATTAACGTAATATTCGGCCATTTTCGATAGTTATGGAAATTGGTAAAGTTTTGTTCTTTTATTCATCACGATATTCTAAGGCCATTGGTGCATTTCAAAAAAATTTTAAGGCGTTGTTTGTATATTGTTTATGTGTTTTTCTTTATTTTTTGGCCAATTAGGGGCATTTCTGTAATATTAGACCATTTTTTGGGAGTGACGAAAAGAAGTGAAGTTTTGTTCTTTTATTTGTCACGATATTCTAAGGTCATTGGTGCAAGTCGAAATTTTTTTGAGACGTTTTTTGTATTGTTTTTGTGTTTTTCTTCATTTTTTTGCATTTAGGGGAATTTACGTAACATTCGGTAATTTTGGGAGAAGTTACGAAAAGAAGTAAAGTTTTGTTCTTTTATTCGTCACGATACTCTAAGGTAATTGGTGCAAGTCAAAAAAAAATTCAGGCGTTTTTTGTACTTTTTATGTGTTTTTCTTAAATTTTCGGTCATTTAGGAGCATTTACATAATACTCGTCCATTTTCATGAATTTACGAAAAGAAGTAAAGTTTCGTTCTTTCATTCAACACGATATTCCAAGGTCAATGGTGCAAGTCAAAACTTTTTGAGGCATTTTTTGTACTGTTTATGTATATTTCTTGATTTTTCGGTCATTTAAGTGAATTTACGTAGTATTCGGCCTTTTTTGGGCAGTTATGAAAAGAAGTAAAATTTTGTTCTTTTAATCGTCACGATATTCTAAGGTCATTAGTGCAAGTCGAAATTTTTTTGAGGCGTTTTTTGTATAGCTTATGTTTTTTTCTTGAATTTTCGGCCATTTACTGTCATTTATGTAATATTCGTCCATTTTTGGGTATTTACGAAAAGAATAAAAGTATTGTTCAATTATTCGTCACGATATCCTAAGGTCATTGGTGCAAGTTGAATTTTTTTGAGGCGTTTCTTGTATTGTTTATGTGTTTTATTTGATTTTTTGGCCATTTAGGGGCATTTACATAATATTCGATCATATTCGGGTTGTTACGAAAAGAAGTAAAGTTTTGTTGTTTTATTTGTCGGGATATTCTATGGTCATTGGTGCAAGTAGAAATTTTTTTGAGGCGTTTTATTTTTATTTTTATGTGTTTTCCTTGATTTTTCAGCCATTTTGAGGCATTTACATAATATTCGGTCATTTTTGGGCTATTAGGAAAAGAAGTAAAGTTTTGTTCTTTTATTCGTCACGATATTCTAAGGTCATTGGTACAAGTTGAGATTTTTTTAGGTATTTTTTGTTTATTTTTTATATGTTTTTCTCGATTTTTCGGTCATTTAGAGGAATTTCTGTAATATTCGGCTATTTTCGGGTAGTTACCAAAAGAAGTAAAGTTTTGTTCTTTTATTTGTCACGATATTCTAAGGTCATTGGTTCAATTCGAAATTTTTTTGAGGTGTTTTTGGTATTGTTTTTGTGTCTTTCTTGATTTTTATACATTCAGGGGCATTTACGTAATATTCGTCAATTTTGGGGGTAGTTACGAAACGAGGTAAAGCTTTGTTCTTTTATTCGTCACGATATTCTAAGGTTATTAGTGCAAGTCAAATTTTTGTGAGGCATTTTTTGTGTTGTTTATGTGTTTGTCTTGATTTTTCGGCCATTTAGGGGAATTTACGTAATATTCAGCCATTTTTGGGCAGTTACGAAAAGAAGTAAAGTTTTGCTCTTTTATTCGTCACGATATTCTAAGGTCATTAGTGCAAGTAAAAAAAAAATTGAGGCATTTTTTTTTTGCTTATGTCTTTTTCTTGAATTTTCGGCCATTTATTGGCATTTATGTAATATTCGTCGATTTTTAGGTATTTATGAAAAGAATTAAAGTATTGTTCAATTATTCTTCACAATATTCTAAGGTCAGTGGTGCAAGTTGAAATTTTTTTGAGGCATTTTTGTATTGTTTATGTATTTTACTTGATTTTTCGGCCATTTTGGGGTATATACATAATATTCGAACATATTTGGGCAGTTACGAAAAGAAGTAAAGTTCTGTTGTTTTATTCGTCGCGATATTCTAAAGTCATTGGTCAAGTCAAAAAGATTTTGAGGAGTTTTTTACTTTTTTTATGCGTTCTTCTTGATTTTTCGGCCATTTAGGGGGCTTTACACAATATTCGGCATTTTCGGGCAATTAGGAAAAGAAGTAAAGTTTTGTTCTTTTATTCGTCACGATATTCTAAGGTCATTGGTGCAAGTCAACAATTTTTAGGTAGTTTTTGTATATTTTATATGTGTTTTTCTCGACTTTTCGATCATTTATGGGCATTTCTGTAATATTCGGCCATTTTCAGATAATTACGAAAAGAAGTAAAGTTTTCTTCTTTTATTTGTCACAATATTATAAGGTTATTGGTGCAAGTTGAAATTTTTTTGAGGCGTTTTTTGTATTGTTTTGTGTCTTTCTTTAATTTTCTACATTTAGGGGCATTTACGTAATATTTGGTAATTTTGGGTGTAGTTACGAAAAGAAGTGGAGTTTTGTTTTTTTATTTGTCATGATATTCTAAGGTTATTGGTGCAAGTCGATATTTTCTTGAGGCGTTTTTTGTATGTTTATGTGTTTTTTTGGATTTTTCGGCCATTTAGTAGCATTTACGTAATATGCGACCATTTTAGGGCAGTTACGAAAAGAAATAAAATTTTGTTCTTTAATTTGTCACGATATTTTAAGGTCATTGGCGCAAGTCAAAAAAAAATTTGGCATTTTTTGTATTGCTTTTGTGTTTTTCTTGATTTTTCTGCATTTAGGGTCATTTACGTAATATTCGGCAATTTTGGGGGTAGTTACGAAAAGAAGTAAAGTTTTATTCTTTTATTCATCACGATATTCTAAGGTCATTGGTGCAATGCAAAAAAAAAAATTGAGGCGTTTTTTGTATTGTTTATGTGTTTTTCTTGATCTTTCAGCCATTTAGAGGCATTTACGTAATATTCGACCCTTTTCGGATAGTTACGAAAAGAAGTTAAGTTTTGTTCTTTTATTCATCACAATATTCTAATGTCATTGGTGCAAGTCAAAAAAAATTGGAGGCGTTTTTTGTATTGTTTATGAGTTTTTCTTGATTTTTTGTCATTTAAAGGCATTTATGTAATATTCAGCCATTTTCGGGTAGTTACGAAAAGAAGTAAAGTTTTGTGTTTTTATTCTTCACTATATTCTAAGGTCATTGGTGCAAGTCAAAAAAAGTTTGAGGCATTTTTTGTATCGTTTATGTATTTTTCTTGATTTTTCGGCCATTATGGTGCATTTACGCAATATTCGGTCATTTTACGGATGTTACGAAAAGAAGTAAAAAAAAATTATTTCATTCGTCACGATATTCTAAGGTCATTTGTGCAAGTTGAAATTTTTTTGGGGCGTTTTTTGTATTGATTATGTGTTTTTATTGATTTTTCTAACGTTTAGAGGAATTTACGTAATATTCGGCAATTTTTGAGAAGTTACAAAAAGAAGTAAAGTTTTCTTCTTTCATTCATCACGATATTCTATTGTCACTGGTGAGAATCAAAAAAAAATTGAGCCGTTTTTTGTATTGTTATGTGTTTTTCTTGATTTTTTGAGCATATAGGGGCATTTTCGTAATATTTGGCCTTTTTCGGGGCTTTACGAAAAGAAGTAAAATTTTGTTATTTTATTCGTCACAATATTCTAAGGTCATTGGTGCAAGTAGAAATTTTTTTAGGCGTTTTTTGTATTGTTTGTGTGTTTTTCTTGACTTTTCGGCCAATTAGGGAAATTTACGTAATAATCAGCCATTTTTGGACAGTTACAAAAAGATGAAAAGTTTTGTTCTTTTATTCGTCACGAGATTCTAAAGTAATTGGTGCAAGTCAAAAAAAACTAAGGTGGTTTTTGTATTGCTTATGTGTTTTTATTGATTTTTCGGCCATTTAGGGGAATTTACGTGATATTCGGTCATTTTCGAGAAGTTAAGAATAGAAGTAAAGTTTTGTTTATTCGTCATGATATTCTAAGGCATTGGTGCTAGTCGAAATTTTTTTGAAGCATTTTTTGTATTGTTTATGAGTTCTTGATTTTTTTGTCATTTAGGGACGTTTACGTAATATTCAGCCATTTTCAGGCAGTTACGAAATTATGTAAATTTTGTTCTTTTATTCTTCACGATATTCTAAGGTCATTGGTGCAAGTCAAAATTTTTTGGAGATGTTTTTTGTATTGTGTATGTATTTTTTTCGATTTTTCGACCATTTTGGGGCATTTTTGTAATAATCAACCATTTTTGAGCTGTTACTAAAAGTAGTAAAGTTTTGTTCTTTTATTCATCACGATATTATAATGTTATTTGTGTAAGTCGAAATTTTTTTGATCCTATTTTTGTATTGTTTATGTGTTTTTCTTTATTTTTTGGCCGTTTAAGCGCATTTACGTAATATTCAATCATTTTCGGGCTGTTTCGAAAAGAAGTAATATTTTGTTCTTTTATTCGTCATGATATTTAAAGGTCAGTAGCGCAATTCAAAAAAAAAATTGAGGCGTTTTTTGTAATGTTTATGTGTTTTTCTTGATTTTTTGGCCAATTAGGGGCATTTACGTAATATTCAGCCATTTTCGGGCTGTTACGAAAAGATGTAAACTTTTGTTCTTTTATTCGTCACGATATTCTAAGGTCATTAGTTCAAGTACATAAAAAAAATTCAGGCGTTTTTTATATTGCTTATGCGTTTTTTTTTTTTTTTTTTGGCTATTTAGGAGCATTTACGTAATATTCGGTCATTTTTGCTTAGTTACGAATATAAGTTAAGTTTTGTTGTTTTATTCTTCATGATATTCCAAAGTCATTGGTCCAAGTCAAATTTTTGAGGCGTTTTTTGTATTATTTGTTTGTTTTTCTTAATTTTTCGGCCATTTAGAAGCATTTACATAATATTCGGCCATTTTTGGGCAGTTACGAAAAGAAGTAAAGTTATGTTCTTTTATTGGTCACGATATTCTAAGGTCATTGGTGCAAGTAGGGGTGTTCACGGGTTGGTTTGGATCGGTTATTGGTTAAAACCAAAACCAAACCAACTTAATCGATTTTAAAATTATCAAAACCAAACCAAACCAA
>JAJOOH010072045.1:0-12131 GCA_029582605.1 Solanum gracilifrons
TATACGAATCAAACATTATGTTAACAATATTATTATGTTTTATGTAAAAGATAACAAAAAAAAAAAAAAAAAACCAACAACTAATATTGTATAGTTGATTACTATTTGCTAATTGGAATTATACATGTTGAGAATAGTTGTGCACGGAGATATACGTTATTAGTAATGCAGACATGGATTAGATGATAATTTATTGTGTAAAAAATAATTATTTGTTATATAAAGTAATACATAAATTTATTTATTCTCAACCATAACTATATAACATGTATTATAATGTAAAATAAATATATGAATCAAATATTATATTAGCAATATCATCATTGTTTATGTGATAAAGAAAACACAAAAGAACAACCAAATATTGTATCACTTATATATATAGTTATATACTCCCCCAATCCCAACCAAATATTGTATAACTTATACAGTTATGCTCCCCCCAATCCCATTCTATGTGACACCATTAACTTGACATGGTGTTTAAAAAAAAATGAAGATTTTTTAAATTTATTGTCTAAAACAATCCTGAGATATTTGTGAAGTTGTAAATCACTTCATTAAGAGCATAAATGAAATTTTAAAGTTGATTTTTTAAATTATAATAAGTGACATTCTTGTTGGAATGGATTAAAAAAAATTGTGTTTGGTATGAAGGAAAATGTTTTCCTAGAAAATTACATATAAAAAAATATATAGAAGTTATTTAAATTAAAAATACAAGCAATACTAAATACACGTAATTTACTGCTTCTTTTTCAATAAAATGAAGAAGCAATCATTCATTTCTAGTACATTTTTAAGGGCGAACAAAATCGAACCGCAAAGTACAAATTGAGTCAAATAAAAAGAATAAAAAACGACTAATGATTTAGTATTGAAAAAAATACGATTATACTTTGGATTGATTTGATTTTAACTAGAAAAAGTCAATATGTGACCAAACTAATCCAACATTATATATATAATTTTTAAAAATTGTTTTATACATAATTTTTTTTGTTTAAATACAATTTACATATTTATCTTTAACTTTTTCATAATTTTTATGTTTTATAACAATTTGTTAATTATTCTATTTTATTCTTGTAAATAATTGAAAATATGAGATTTTTTATAATTTGTAGAAAACTAAGGAAATTAGGGGTGTAAATCATTAAAATTAATAGGATAAAGTGTAAGTCACAAAAGAACACATACATTAAGGGTACAAATCGCACCCTAAGGGTCGCTTAGTTGTTGGTTAGAACTATACTGATTATTAATTATACATAAACTAGGTAATTTGGCCGCGCTGCGCACAATTATCAAATATTTTATTTATGACGTACATTATATTTATTATCAAAGATTAAAATTCCGCGAATATCAAATACCTATCAAGC
The DNA here is from genome assembly GCA_029582605.1 of Solanum gracilifrons. Lineage (NCBI taxonomy): Eukaryota > Viridiplantae > Streptophyta > Magnoliopsida > Solanales > Solanaceae > Solanum > Solanum gracilifrons. The sequence continues at coordinate 1,386 of JAJOOH010072045.1, forward strand.
TTGGAGGCAATAACACCGTCTTCACTCTGCTTTGTATCTGAATTTTACACTTATCTAAAGAATCAAACTACCACTTAATATATATGATAACCAGAGGAAATAGAATATATTGTTTAAGTAAAATATTGAATTCATTTAAGAATGTTTGTTAATAATAAAACTCGTGAATTTCAGCATGCTCTTATTAGTTGATAAACTCACATTTAAATTATCCTATTATAATAATAATAAAATAAGTTTATCCTTGCTTAAAATTATTTCCATACAATTGATACTCTTTTATTGAAGAATAAATCTTGACACTAAACAGTAAAAGTAAGACACAAGAATTTCAATTTAACAAAACAATTTACAGACACTAAAATCAATCCATCTTAATATGCAGAAATAATGAAACCAATAAAAGTAATCAATATCAATATAATAAGATAATTTTCCATTCAACATCCATATCCAATCCTTTTTGATAATTTAGCACATCTTAATAACTATACTCATAGAAAAATCTGCTTACATAAAATAATGGCAAAAAAGTAATGTAAAGACGAAAGAGAATAAAAGAGAGAAAATAAACATTAATCAAACTACAACTTAATTCAGCAAGTGATTTTTTTTTGTTGATTAGTGAAGTCGTAAGGATACTCAGATAACGAACGAAAAAAATCAAAATCAACCTAATATCTCATCGACAACAAAAGTAGTTATCAAAAATTTTGGTTTGTATAATTTAGATACAAAGAAGAGACAAGATGAATAAATAAAAGTTTTCAATGTGATAATTTATAGATATTATTGGTAACTGATGTGAAGTTGAAGAGACAAAATAATATTTAAAAAAAATCAATGTGCACATAAACCTTTAACTTATGATTACTGTTACTAATCTCCAAAGTTAATAAACTTTATGTCGTTACTGCAAATTAATGTGTCTTTATGTAGGTATATAATATAGGAGTTTCAATAAATGAAATGAAATGAATTAAATATGGTTAATTGACTATTTTTAATGTTTTGTAAATATTTTTAAGTGAAATTCTGTATTTTAAAATTAGATAAAAAGCCAAAAAATTCACAAAAAAAGATAAATAAAATTGTAGCCCTTAGAGCGCGCCATATCACAGTTTTCATATTCAACTTTATATATATATAGATTAGATACATAATATTAGTAATGTACGAATTAGACGATTAAGTTGAGATTAATTATAACTTAAAACTAAATTCTAGGTGTAAGTTGCAACCTTAAATATTTATGTGGATATACGCTTTGAGGGCTTACATGATAAAACATACATATGCCACTTGTGGTCAAGACTCTCACTGTCCAACTTTTTTCCTCATTAAATCATTCTTTAATTTTGTGTTTTCTATTTTACAAGACTTTTTCTTTAATTTTCTTTTAATTTGAGGCGGCTAAGCATTTTTGCATCGTTATATTCCTTCCGCGTTTGACTCTTGATGATGGAGTATAAATAATACTTTATTTTAAAAAAAAAACATATATCCCATTTTCTTGTAGCTAGAAGAGAATCTATCAAAGATTTGCTTTTGTAGTTTTTTTTTTTTTATAAATTTAAATTTAATTTAATTATATTTTATTTTTTATAGAAAATTTTCTTTTTCTTGCCTATAAGAGAGTTGAAAAAATACCTTTTTATATTCAATTTAAAAATTGAAAGAAAATTGTATCCATAAAAAATGAGCGTAAACTCATAAACTATCGAAGATAGCTATAATCATTCAGGTCTTAATGTGAAAGAAAAAGTTTGTGAAACCTTGAATTAGAAAGCATTCCAAATTTTATGTCTTGTCTAAGTAAACGATCGGTCAATGGAAATATGAAATGCCTAGTTGAAGGGACAAACGTGGGACAGTGTGCTGTACCCTAAATTTGATTTAACTAATTCAATATGCTATATAAAGAGGATGGGAGAAACAGGTATAAAAAACATAGTAAGTTGTAAATAATACAGATAAATAAATAATTAAATATCCAACCTAAGCTAATGTACGTTAAAAAAGTAAAACCTGACCATACATCTAATGTATATATATTGAACAAATTTGATTAATTAAATAATTGTGTCATACAATATAATATGAGAATATATCCACTCATTTAATGTATATTGAACAAATTTGATAATTATGTCATACTATATAATATGAGCATATATCCACTCATATTATATGAGAAAAATTAGGAATATATACTTTGTTTCTATTTTGTTTGTAATATAATGTTTTCTTTATTTCCCGTAGGGCTGTGGAACATTAAAACATCACTGTTTTCCCACTTATTCCCATAAATATTTTGATTGAATAAATAAAAAAAATAAAAAAAAATAATGTCATATCAAAAAAATATTTTTTCTCACTATTTTAGTGAAAATCTGTTTTTTACCATGTATTTTTTCAATGAATTGATTGATTAAAAATAAATAGGAAAATCATAATCTATAACACAATGTTTCCACTAATCCACAGTGGAATTTTTTTAATAGTATACCTTCATTTCCTATTTTATTTTGCTCTATCCTATGGCAAGTAATTATATGGATTAGATCAAAAGAAGTTATGTATATTCAATTATAAAAAGCTTAAAAAATATAAGCAAGTGGATTAGTTTTTTTATAAATAAGATTTTTTTATATAAAACGTGCATGTGCATCATAATATATAAGGTACTGGCGTCCATGCAAGAAATAGTATTCTGACCGGCCACCATCAACGAATTAAATTACCATAATCTAGTTCTTGTTCCATAAGCATGCATTAATTTTGACCACTTCCAAGTTGCATGCCCTATTATATTTACATAACTTTTTCTGGTTTCATCTTATCTCTATGTTATAATTTACGTGATATCTTTCAAATTTTAATAATTAAATGAGTATATTTTGGTTGTGGTCTTAATATTTTAGATATCATTTATTATGAGTATGTAGTTATAGTATCTTTTATATAGTTTTCAAATATATTAATATTATTTTGAAAAAAATGTAAAAAAATTCATTTATGAATTTATGATCAAAATAAAAAATATAAGATATAAATCTTTCAATTTTTCAATATATAAAAATCAGTTGTCTAAGCACTCCCTCTATCAAATTGATTTTATACTTTTATCTGTGATTTTTCAAACTCGTTAAAACTTGATCTTGTTATTTAATCACGTCGATACAGAAAATATATACTCGGTATTGAATGGTAAAACCAACGGCTAATCGAAATCATCATGTGCGATAGATAGAGATGAATTCTTGATTTAAACTTAATTTTATAGGTCTAATCTTTGAGTGTTGAATTCACTATAGTTTTAAATTCATGAATTTAAATATATTATTTGTTTCTATTTTAGTGAATAATTACATACAATATTCTCAAAAGTTGGACGTTCTGGTTTCTAGAAAAATACTTCCGAATTTATATTCTCATGTTCTCTTATAGGGAACGTTTGGTTGGGAATCTCGAGATAAATTATTTCACTATGTATATGTGATAATTTATCACATCACTAATATATAAATAATCTCACGAGTGCCTAATAGCTCCAACTAAATACAAGATAAAATAGTCCTACATTTTATTACTAAGATAATTGTACCTAATTATACCTTACGGTAAAAGAGGCCTAAGTCTTAAAATGCTCAGGTCAACTCCTCCCCCAAAGAATTACTACTATTATAGTATTATAAGAAAATTTAGCAAAAATAATCATCAAAAGAAAAACCAATGAAAGTAGTTAGAGAGATTGTACTACCTACCCCCTTTCTTGGAAAGAAGACTTTGGTTACATAAGTGGAAATTAATATTTTGTAATATTATATATATACATATAAGCCTCAATTATTTTCCCAATAGAATGTTGAAACCACATTGAATTGTGTTGAAAGTATAATTAAGATGGAGGAGATTATAATTAAGAAGGGGGCATGGTCTCCTGAAGAAGACCAAAAATTGAAAGATTATGTTATGAGATTTGGCATTTGGAATTGGAATCTCATGCCCAAATTTGCAGGTTTAGCTTATATCACTAATACAAATCATGTTTTACTTTTTTAACGTTAAGTAATTTGTGGTGCTTAATAATTAATTTGTGTATCTGATTGATCATGGTTCAGGTCTTTCAAGAACTGGGAAGAGTTGTAGACTTCGATGGATGAATTATCTCCGCCCTGATGTTAAGAGAGGACCTTTTACCATGGAAGAAAGAGAAACCGTCATCAAAATGTATCAGCAACTTGGAAATAGGTGAGAACTATTAAGTTTATTTAATAAATTAGGCGAAATCGTACCTATAACGTATCTAATAGAAAATGTAAATCCAGATGGGCTACTATTGCTGGAAAATTGCCAGGAAGAACAGATAACGAAGTTAAAAACTTCTTTCACACACATCTAAAGAAGCTTCTTGGACAGAAAAATAATAATATTATTGATGCCCCGGTGAAGTCTAGGAGGGTAAGAAAACTGAAGAAAAAGGCCGCTCAAGAAAATCCTCAATTATCTGTCGATATTTCTAAAACATGGAGTAACATGAACACTACTAATTTGATGATATCACCAATGGGTGGGTATTCTTCACTATCGAGCAGTAGCATTATTACATTTGATCAAAATGAAAAGATTGATGAACCAAATCCAATGATTGACATGGAAAATACGGTTATCTTGGAGAGCAATCCAGCTGCAACGACGACTCATCATCATCAATCATCGTCACATAGTAATATTGATTCCTTCGATCAATTTGTTGACACTACTTCATTTTGGCTTTATCTACTTAATGATGCCAATCGTATTATTTTATGAAATCAAGATTATACTAATAGATAATTATGGTCTAATCTTCAGTTACATGATGAGATGGATATTGTTTAATTTAATTAATGAGATGAGATTATGCTACAGTGTATGAATTGGCTTTCATAGCTACGAGTTAATATATCAATGATGACAAGGACTTTAGTATGAGTTGTATGTGTATATTATATGATCTATCTATTCATACGATCGATCACGACGACGAATTATGAGCTATGTAATACTCTTTCTATATCAATTTATGTGACATAGTAAGGATTTTCATTAAATTTTGTATACTTAAACTCTAGAGGTGTGTAAATTGTAATGTACCATAATGATCTTAAATATGATATGTTTGTAATTAAAAAAATTAGTAAATACAAATAATAATACTCTCCTTATTTCAATTTATTTGTCGTATTTCTTTTTTTAATTTGTTTGAAGAATATTTTTTTTACTTTTTTGACAATTCTTTAATTTTGACTTTTCTCATGATATGTTTAAGACTACAAGATTAAAAAACTTTGCTTATTAATTTCCACTCGGTATTCGATACTTGTATTGGGCCCGACTACTTCCCACTCTCCACCGTAATCCTTGTTGATGATTAAAGGGCATTTTGATTACATTCTACAAATCTATAGTTTTAGACCACAAAATTTAAAGTCTTTTTTAGTATCTTAAACTTCGTGTCAAATTAAAATTCGATAAATAAATTGAAATAAAGGGAGTAATATTTTTTTAAACGAAATAAAGTAAGACATATAAATTTAAAATTTTCATGTACAAATTGAAATGTGTCACTAGATCATTCCCCAGCATTTTGGGAAGAAACAAAATTGAAGATAAAAGGAATAAAAAGCTCTGAGAGGAAAGTTCCAAGTATGTTTGCTAATCTGATGGTCAAATAATCATATTTTTTAACCAAAAGTTACTCTAAGTAAAGGCAAAACTTTAAACAATAGAACAAATGAAGCAATCTTTTTTTTTTATTAAAGAGAAATTTGAAATTTTGATCTAATTATACTATCAATCTTAATCAATGTTTAGAAAAAGGTTCTGTGGACATTTTTTTCCGTATGAATGAGACGACAAACAACACAAATAAATCTAACTATATGGGTGTATTCGAAACAAACAAAATGTTGTCTAGAAAAATAAGTACGTTTCTTCCTTCTTTTTTTTGTGCTTGGTTTGTGAGCTAGAATTATTATCTCATGGTAGGGGTAGCAGGGTGGTGGGCATGGGTTTATGAAAAGTGAGAATAAAGATGAGGTGTGTTGAATAGCGGGAAGGCGAAGGACACAATCAATATAATATGAAATATTATTTGTGGAACTTGTTTTCTCTACCTTCACTAAAAGAAAGTACTCATTTTTCTCATTTTAAAAAAATAAATCAAACACATGAACACATCCTATATTAGTACGGATATTATGAATGAACTTCCAAGTTCTAACTATATAAGTTCTAGTTTTTTTTCATAAATCTTGAAAACATGAACACTATATTAAATAAATAAATATAAACTTATTATTGTCGTACATAGACTATTGTTTGAAAGTTTAATTTTAATTTTATTAGAGGGATAATAGGTTCCTGTGTTTTATTTTATATATTTCAAATTGACTGGACACAAAGTTTTAAGAAATCAAGACGATTTTTAAACTTTGTAATTTTAAACTATAAATATGTATAATATACCTAATGTCTTTCAAATTTTATGGCTTTAAACAAGACATATAAGATGTTGAAATTGAAAAGTTGCTAATTATAGAAAAATAACATTGTTTTAAACATTTTTTAAAAAAAGTAAGACATATTGAATCCTTGAAATGATAATTCATTGGATAAGCATTTAATTGGTGCATAATCAGTTGGTATTTCAAAATTAAGAATTAAAAATGGAGAAATGTTTGAATAATTTACTAGATCGTATTGGAATGGGAGAAGACCATCTACTCCCACTAACTTTACAACTTTATAATTATAAATCAACATTTTTATGCAAATCACAATTTATTTATTTAAAAGAAATCATAATGACTTCTGGGAAGGCACATTTTAGATTCTCTCAATCTGCATTACAGTCTTTAAATCACTGCTTTTAGTTGCTAAGGTATTGTGTACTTTGCACTACACTAGTTATTTATTTCATTAATAAAAAAAAGACTTTGAGAGATGGTTATTTCTAGGTAACTAATCTATTTTCAGAACTGACTAATAAAAATAGTGTTTAGAATTTAAATTTCTACAGTAACGACTTCATACGTTAGTAACTGATTTCAAAATTTATTTGTTGAACATAATTTTAATATAAATATAAAGTTTGAATTAAAGTTATTAGATACAGTTACCATTCATTCCTAATTTGCTATGGTTGTGTATACCACAACATTTTGGAGAAAATTCCAACTACTTTCTGTATGTGTGTACGCAAGAAACAAGTTCTTTAGTAATTATGCCAGTAGTAAGTGTGAAATAAAGTAGAATAATATTTTAAAAAATTAAGTGGAAAAACTCCTCTCACACACATTTTTTTTTTTTTTAGAAAGTCCTTATAACTCAAAACAATCTAATACAAATAATTACTAGGAATATAAATAGTTGCAATTAAAGCTCAATGGATATATTTGAGATACAATAGTACTCATGTGTATCATTAAAATAGATATAACATTTATTTTAATGTCAATAATTATGTTTCAATCACTTTCAAGTTAAACTAAAATCGTAGGCATACATTTCAATTCAAATAGTTTAACCTAACATAAAATGCATCCCTAATATATTGGAAACAAAACAAGAATATTTTTAAGAATACGACCTCAGAGGTTAGTATTGTTAAATTAAGTAATCAACATAATTATCAACCTCACAAGGTCGGTAATTATAATTGATTTTTTTCCAAAATATTTCCCGACTTCCTGAGGTCGGATAACTTATTTCCCGCTTTTTTTCCCCAAATGAATCGACTGAGATAGATTTCTTTCAAAATAATTTTTAATTTTTTTTTTTTAAAAAAACAACCTCCTAAAGTTGGTTTCTTTTAATATAAAATTCTATAAACTTGAATCAGAAAATCTACTCACCTAAGTCGACCAATTTTTAATAAAAATACCACATTGACCTTTTTATTTCTCTTAGGTATAAAAATAAAGATCTTGTATATGTAATACCACATAAAGTGATTTTTTTAAAAATAGAAAATAAATTCTCTCGTATCTTTATAAAAAAAAACTAAAAACAGATCAATATGAATTTTAATTGATCTAGATTCTGACAAAAACTATGAGGTATGGCATCTTGTTGTTTCCCAATGAAAATAGTACTAATAAATTTCGTCAATATTTTATTATATTTTCTAGAATGCCAAGTGTTGAGATTATGTAATTAAAGTATTTTAGTTTGTTATAATTAGTTAGAAGTTAGTTAGATGTGTTACAAAATAGGGAATCAAGTTAGTTAGATTGTTTCAATTACAGTTTGTATATATGTAACACTTTGTAAAGACTGATTCATTCAATCAAAATTACATAGCTTCGTGCTATTCTTCTCTCTAGTTTCAGTTTCCTCCATGTGAGCTTAGCTTTCATCAATGGAGTTTCTCAGCTTGTGTTATTGATTTCATCACCACTAAAGGCATTATCAAACTAGAAATTTGATTTGACGTTAAGAAAATATATTTTTAGCCAACTTTGACGTTAAGTACTTGATTTGGATTAGAAATGTAAAACAAAAACAAGTCCAAATAAAGCATAAAAAAAAATAAAAAAATATCCAAATAAAAGCGTAATATACCTTTTGTAGTTTTGTTTTCCTTCCCTGTTTAAACGATGTGCAATAAATAATAAAGTATTATACTTACTGATTAAGTGATTAGTAATTACTTTTAGAGGTAAATGTGAGTCCTCTCACTGTCATTCCTGTTTTAAAATAAGTATTAATTATTGTAAATAACATATATTTATAAATAGATTTACGAGAAAAAAATAATTAAAATAACTAAATGAGATGAAGATGAAAAGAAGAAGAAATAAGTTCGTTGAGACTTTATACGCATATTAAATTGTTGATAGCGATCTCAAATATCCCATAAACTCTTGGGTATTTTTAAAGATCATGGAATATCATAAATAGATCAAATCAAAATCTTCTTAATTCGAGAAATACGTCACTAACAGCCCTCGAATTACATAGATCAAGTCCAAATAATCCTAGTTTGAGAAATACGTCACTAACGATTCTCAAATTATGTAGATTAAGTCCAAATCATCCTAAGTCAAAAAATATGCCACTAACGGCCCTTAAATTATGGATAAATATCTTATGAGAGAAGAATCAAGTATCAATAAAATTGTATCCGCAATCTTGATGAATAAAATTATGTTTCTTCCTATAAAAAAAATAGCCATTTAATTGTTCTATGTTTCTTAGTCCGGAGTAATTTATCAAAATAAATTCCTTATTTTAAATATTAATAGCAGTTTCTAGTATCAATAATAATTTTGAAAACGTTATATCTTTTGTTTCAATTTTTTCTAATTATTTAATTAATTAGCTTCTGAACATATATACAATGACTACAAATATAATAACTTATACATATAAATAAAATTACTTTTTTAAAAATTTAGAATTCTTTTTGCTATTTCCTGAAAAAAAATATAAGTATAAAATATTAAACAATTTGGCATGTTGTAATTACCAGAAAAACGATACAATAAAATTCATATTCGATCAAGGATACGCATCTTAGCTTAACTCGTTAGATTTGATTATTATTAGTTGAATATTGTGACGATAGTAAGCAAAAGATGATATAACAACAACAAAGTAAATAATAAAAGAGATCATCATATGAAGCTTTGGGGTCTTTGATGATGTAGATGAGAACGGAATCCGGTATTGCCAAATTCAGATTGGAGAACAATTCAACGAAATAAATGTTATTCCATAAGACAAAGACTATTGTTATTTTATTTTTCCGTATCATTTCAATTTTATCGAATGTTCGAAGGGACAAAAGTAGTGAATGAGGTAAAATACCAATTCTATTTCGAAGAAATGCGCAGTGAATTTGATGATACAAATACTAATGTTTGATGATAGATTACTAAAAATGTGGTCAAATCCCAAATTAAGATAAGAGAAGTCATTGAGGTCGCTCAATGTAGCTCGTGCTATATAAATACTATAATAGTGTTTATTATAATAATGTTTATTATACTAATAATAATAGTAATAATAATAATTGTGATTGATTGCAACGTTATGATATTCTTTCCTAAGAATATTAGCTGGACCTCACTTGTTTAATTTTTAAGTCTTTCTTTGCCAGTATTTTTGGACTTAATCTTTCCCTTTATTTGATTTTAATATAATATAATATAAAATATAATATAATATAATATAATAATACTTCTTCTGTCTCAATTTATGTGACTTACTTTTCTTTTTAATCAGTCTCAAAAAGAATAACACATTTCTATATAAAGTAACAATTTGACTATAAAATGTCTATTTTACCCTTACTGAAATGATTTACAGCCATACAAATTTCTATGGGGAAACTACATAAATCCCACTAGTTTAGGACCTAATTACTAGAATTCAAGATAGTTTCGATAATTACATCCTATACCATATTTTGTCTGTCAGATACATGTATCATTACTCGCGAGATACATGTATCCGACGGTTTGAATTAAAGAGATACATATTTTAATAATATTGAATAACCTATTTCCTTAAATAAAGGAGTAATTTAGGCTTAATTAATAATTATAACTGATTTGCAGATTCATTAACATATTAATTCTAACAAATCTTCCTAAAATAACGAAATCCTAAAACCACAAGAGTTCTCTAATTGAAAACTTCATCTACTTGGCAACAGGTTTGAAAATTGTGGACTACCATGGGTGATGAGAGCAA